>CAIGRR010229969.1:0-13137 GCA_903798365.1 Fraxinus sp. 1973-6204 | reverse complement strand
TTGAATAAATAAACTTTGCACCTGATTTTTAAAAAGTAAACTTTAAATCCTTGATTTTTTATAATTTCCCTCACATTTTTGCTTACAATTCAAATTAGTTAGAATTTACATGCTAGATCATGTCAAGTCCTTTCTAAATTGTATTGAAGGTCCTTAATCTTTCAATTCTTTACACATTGATCCCCATATTCCAAATATGTTGCCATTTAGTCCTTTTTACTCGTTTTCACTCCTTTTCTCCATAAGCTATACAACATCGGGTTTCTCCTAAAATAAACAATATATAAAAATATTATGTATAAATTCAATAAAAGTACTCCATACGTCCACTTTTGATTCCCCCAAATAAGTGTAAAATTACACTTATCAAGTACAATAAAAAAAAAATCAAAGAAACTACGTTTTATTCATCCCGATTATACTCTACCATCATCATAATATAGGCAAGGGTATATAGTGCTTTTGTAGCTTAGTCACTTTAAAACTTGCTACTTGAAGGGAATTTCATAAATTTAGTCTCCCGTTATTTGATGTCATAACTTTTGAAATAGTATTTTTTTTGAAAAATGTATGGTTAAAAAAATTGGGTTTATGAGTAATATTATTTTATTGAAAATTGTATGGTTAATAAGACGAAAGAGAATAATAAATTATAATTTTAATGAGAGCCAAACGAGAGCTTATTATTGCAGCCGGAGTCCAAAAAATCCATAATGTCCAAAAAATCCATAGTTTCATCATAATGTCCAATAAAGTATCCAAAAGCGTCTCCTGTATACTTCTATTGAGCCTGGGTGTAAATGTGGAGCCTCCAATCATATATTGCTTACTTCATTTCCAATTAATAGTTGGATCAGATTTAAGCTTAGGGCCAGTCAACCTGCTCTAACGAAGTCATAAAACCACAACTTTGCATATTACTCTGGTGCACAGTGCACTGAGAGTCAAATAAACTTCTTCATTTTCGTCATGGCTCTTATTTACTTGACTCCCATTAATTAAATTGATAGAATTAACATCTCTGTGTTTATTGACATATTCAATCTCGTCGATCAACATTCAACTCTACATTTAAAAAAAAAAAAAAAAACGAGAAAAAAAAAATCATCTGCATGTATAATTTTAGACAAATTTACGATTTGTAAAATGCCCAGCCTCCAGATGGAAAAATCCGTGCGGGTCATTCGGACCCGGACGGCCCGGACGTGTGGGTCGTGTGGGCCGTCTGGGCCCGGACGTGCGGGCCGTTTGGGCCGAGGGCACAACGCAACGTTTTTTGGTCATAACTTTATCTCCCGATATCCGATTGAGACGATTCAAGATGCGTTGAAAAGCTAACTTAAAGGGCTACAACTTTGATTCAGATACCATCTTCCAATTCAATCGTTTTCTAAACCCCCCCCCCCCCCCCCCACCTCCCTGTATACAGGATTTTTTCTTTTTTCTTTTTTCATTTTTTTTGTTTTTGTGTGTGTATATCCAAGCGTTGTCAAATGTAGAGTGTAAACTTCTAAAACCCGCATGGCCACGTGGCATGTTCCATGTTAAAAAGATTTGAGTCCCACACGTGGTGTACCTGGAATTCCTTTCACTTTAATTAAAGGCAAACTTGCTCTATCGATCTCCAACTTATTGTCCAGTAATAAGTTAGTCCCTATTCATGAAACAAAAACAAATTTGTCCTCAACTTTTCATACAGGTTCACGGTATCTCTTTTGTCGTTCTTTAGAGAGAATTGTCTTGAAGCCCCCTAAATATTCCCTACATACTCGCTTGTCTTGATTTCGTTGTCAATTAAAAAAGATAATGTTGTACCCTATTTCAAACTACTAGTCTATAAAAATAGTTAAAATCTCCATTAAATTGGCATGTGATCCTCGGATGTATGTGTTTATGAAATTATGTTTTGCTTTCTAACTTAAACTGGTGTGGGACATATTTTCATGGAAAATACTACAAACTAACTTGCTCATTTTTTAAAGTTTATAAAAACTAGTGATTAGATGAGGCAAATTGGTGCAATTGGGAAAATCAGGTTGCATTTTTTAACCTTTCACTTAGTGTGGCTCGCCTAGCGCTCGAGCTAGGAGGCTGCCGTTTGAGCAACAGACTAGCGACAGGCGAGCAACAGAGTTTCTATTTCTGACTCTCGAGTGACATGCTAGCAACAACAAATGCCGCGACACTTGGCAAAGGTTACTGAGTTTGGAACGCGACGCTTCACTCACAACCTTTCCTCTCTATGAATTAGACCCTTGTGCCGTCCATTTGTTCATCCTCATGATATGCAATCATATCATAACATTAAATTCATCATCTTCTTAGCCAAAATTCTGCATAAAAGCTGTTTTCATTTGAAAAGAGTACAGAAGCCAATTTTTGGTTCGTTGTTCTTGTGTTTTGAAATGTTTCGGTTTAACTTCTTCTACCCCTTCTCAAATTTTGATTTTGGACTATTTTCTATTTTGTGTAAATGGAAATGAATACGGTTATCAATACCGATACTTCTTCGAACGATACTTCGAATATGGGAATTTTGGAAGGAATGTTATCAAACATGACTCATACCGTTGTGATTCCTCCGGTAAAAGTTGCCCCTCCCACCGTTCATAAAACTATATTTTGAATGGATTGAATAACAAATTATATAATGTGTATAGTTCCATGAAATCTGAAAAGGAACTGTGGGAATCCTTGAAAAATAAATACAAGGCTGAAGACGCTGGAACTAAGAAGTTTATTTCGGGGAAATTCTTAGACTACAAAATGATAGATTCAAGAACGATCATCAGTTAAGTTCAAAATGGAAAAATTGAAAATAAAAATGCAGGAAAGTGTTCTTTTATAGCACAATATACAATATATTTGATTTTGTTTGTTGTGATCAAGTATGGGTTTAGTCGATGAGTTGTAAAATAGTTTCTATTGCCGACTTAGGTTATTTATGGAATATTTAGTATTTGTGTCTTCATGTATCATTTGCACTGCACACACTATGATATTGTTAGTAGGACTCTATCGCGTGTGTGAGATTTGTGATGACAATTACATATTAGTAACTTTGATCATGAATTGACCTATTTATTAGACCTAAGCTCAAGTTTATCCTCGTTAGTAAAAAGCTCAATATCTTATGTTTTTCTTCGGAACCTATTTGACTTGAGCAATTAAGCTTGTGTGTTTCTCATTACCACGTGCCTATGGTCAACTGATTTGGGTTAACCGGCCTAAAATTCATTATAAGAATCATTTTAGTCACTTAATGAAGAAGACTATTGAGATATGAAAAATAATAATAAGCTTACAATATTGAAAGATATGAAAATAAATTATACTCTAAGTCATGGAGAGAAAAAAAAATTCATACAAAATGAGCTTTTTTGTATATGTTCTAATGTGCTTTAAATTGTTTGACTTTCATAAGTAGAGGAATACACTTATTGGCAGTGGTGCTTAGCATATACTTTCTCACAAAATTGAAGTTTGGAATTCTACTTCCAAAGGATTAGTAACACTTTACACATTTGGATCACTTATACAATTTACTCGATGTTAATTGAGTTACGTATGTGGGAAGAATTATTGTTCATTGATTATACTTATACATGCTAACAACTAAATTTTGGGTTGTTGTATGTTATTTATTGGTTCCTTGTCATTTGTGACAAAAGGGGGAGTAGTATTAGAAATCAAATCTGACTAAAATTTTGAAATTGTACTTAAAAGTTTGACACTTTTAGCTTTTGATGTACTTAAATTTTTTATTTGACATTAACATTGAAAGTTAAAATGTTGATTCGGAGGTATACATATAATATTTGTTTCAGCTAAATTAAGTTTTGATGTTTAGTGATATCAATGTTTCTTTTGGTATGTTAGTTTACATTGATATTGCGTCTTAATTTAGTTGATATGATTCATATGACTAATGATTAACTGTTTGAACTGTGTTAATCCATATTACTGTTTCAAGTGCTTTTACATTGAGTATTGCGTTTTCTATTTCAGGAAGCAGGTTTACAAAGACAAAGCACATTTAAGTCAAGTCAGTTAGGTTGATAGTAATAGTTGTTTTGAGTATATTTTTTTACTACCTTGACTTTATATTTATAGTTTTGTCACATAATGTCAAGGGGAGAGCTTGTTAGGTTTTAATATAATTGGCAAATCTGTAAATAAAAATGATTAGATTTAATGTGTTGTAAAAGTCAAGTAGTAAGTTGCAAATATTATAAATTGNATTTATAGTTTTGTCACATAATGTCAAGGGGAGAGCTTGTTAGGTTTTAATATAATTGGCAAATCTGTAAATAAAAATGATTAGATTTAATGTGTTGTAAAAGTCAAGTAGTAAGTTGCAAATATTATAAATTGAGTTGTATTAGGTTTAGGGTTCGAGAATGGAAAGAAGGAAAAACAGCGTCGTAATTTCACTAAACTGTCGTCATGACTTTGTTTAAGGGGCAGAAATCAAAATATTGTCACTAGCCTGTCGCCTGGCTTTCGCTCAAGCGACACACTGTCGCTCGCCTGTGGCCCAGCTTTGCTCAAGCGATGGTTAACCGAAGAATTTTAATTCGCATTTTAAGACTTTTTATCTGGCTCATTCATTTCTAAACCTATAGTATAAATACCAGCAAGCCTTTAAGCGGTTTTTTCCAAGGTTGAACATTGAGATAACTACATTGCTTTATATCCTCTCCATCAAAATCATTTATAAGCTTTCAATCTTCACAGTTTGATTTTTTCTTGGCGGTGAAAACATTAAATCCATATAATCCAAATACAAAACTGCTACTTCATAAACATCTGTCAGAGTTATGAAGATCAAAAGAAGGTGACTGGAGTTCAAGTTGTTGGAGAATGTGAAGTTCTTCGTTGATCCACAAGATATAGACGAATTCATAAAGTCGGGAGTTGGTGCAGAAGCACGCAATCCAGGATGGCTGTGGGAATTGCAGTCGGAGGTCAGAAAGTACTAGTAATAGTCGAGTCTATCGGACTGTAAGTTCTAATTCGTTTATAGTGGATTGTTGACTTGTAAAATGTCCTGAATTCTTACCCAGTTGGGGTTTCTCCGTGATCATTCCTAGTATTTATTTATTGTTTTCATATAATTGCAGTAAATCAACATAAGAAACTGGACTATTTTATTAATTATCTAGAAATAATTAAAAGTAACTTGTTGCTATTTAATTATTAATTTTTAATTTCGCATAATCACCTATTCACCCCCTCTTTAGGTGTAGTTTGGATTGAACCTCGTAATTCCAATCCCTAACCTAATAATTGTATTAAGAGTCAAGAAGGACTTTTACTCCATTTCAGTCGAGGCACACCTTCGAAGTCTCGGACCAATGGGGTTGTGGTAGTCTGGCAAAAGGGATAACCTTGAATCTTTCTCACCTCTTTACCCAATTTGTACATACTCATCCGTAACCCAATAATTGTATTAGGAGTCAAGAAGAGCTTTTACTCCCTTTCAGTTGAGGCACACCTTCGAAAACTTTTACCAATGAGATGGCGATAGAAAGGATAACCTTGAATAACGTCTGTACAGAAACTTATCCTTCAAGTTGGTCATTTCTTATTTAAAATACTTTACACTGTGGCATTTCTTCAACTTGGCCTGATTCAATGTAAAAAAAGATTATGTTATAATAATATCGCTAACAATTGTTCAAAATTTGAACGAGCAAATTCAACGAACCTCATAATTTATTGTTCGACCTTGTTCACCATAATATGTGATGATACATTGTTAAGAATGTCAGCACAAAGCAAACTAATTCACCAATAATGTGAGAGATCTGAGTCAAATTACACTACAAAATCCTAAGGATTATCCTTTTTCCAAGAGAGAAAGAAATACAAATGAGATCAATACCTAGTCATAATTTTAGATATCGAGCCCATACTTTCGAGTTTGAAGCAGCCAACAATGCGGCTCCAATTCCTAACCCCGTCCTTTGAGTGTTTAATTACTATGTTTCTTGAGATTTCAGGTCCGAGAAGCTCTGTTACAACTTCTTGGAGGTATCTTCTATACTGGGGTAAATGGTAATGCTCATATAAACCTCCATCCATTGCCACTACAGTCCTCTTTCCAAAGATGAGGCGTTTAGAATCGTATTCCATCTTCTAGAAAATCCCAACTATTCCTGCACCAGCCAAGCTCCAACCACATTTTGCAATGGTATCACACACGTCTATAACAATCTTCCTCGGTTTTGTACTAGAACTCACCTGAGATCAAGATTGGGAAGCTTAAAATTATGATAACGTTGGCACATGACTTTTATCCAATTTTTTCTTGCTTAAACACACAAAAAACTGATGTTTATTGCTGATAAATTTGAGGTGAGATACATAAATCTCCTCAGTCATTCATAACCATTGTAACTAGATCTTTAGTAGCCTTGTGAGGAAGCCCTCGATTTTGGGTTAAGACAACATTAAAGAGAGTAATGACACGAGGAATTTATGTGGTACGCGCTTGACATATGTAAATCCACAGACAGACAAGAATATCTTAATTAACAAAAACATGATGCTTCAAGTAAGAGAAACGAGCAATGAAATGGGATGCAATTGGAATCTAGACTGTTAGAAAAGATAATTCAGTGGATCAAAATGCACACAATGAGAAGACAAGGACTAAAGAAACAATTGACAAAGAGAAGAAGAAAAATGTAAAATAAAGAAAATGCACTTTCCCTTTACCAGACTTTGAAGGAAGGAGAATATGGCAGTACACTACCTCCAACAGATTCACCCTCAGCACCTCTAACTATCCTTGATTCCAAGGATTTCGTTCATGGCGTGTTTTCACACCATTAAAGAATTTATTGTATGTATTGTATGTAATTCATCTTCTAGTATAAATAGGTGTATTAGGTCATTCTATATATTATTGAAAATCAATTAATAAAGTGTTTAAATTCGTCTTCACCATTGTCTATCTTCTGGTTTTTATCTTGGTATCAGAGCAAGATCCATGGCCAATATATTACCTTTGTTTCGAACTCAAGCTCCACAAACCCAGATACCACAAATCTTAGCCCAACAACTCAAATTCCAGCTCTTAGGAGTAATTCTACTCCCTTTGGAATGAACTTGACTCAAGCAGCCTCTGTTAAACTTGACAGAGATAACTTCCTGCTTTGGAAAAATGTTATAATGCCAATTGTGAGGGGTCATGGCTTAGAAGGGTATTTACTGGGCACCAATGAGTGTCCTCCTCAGATTATAGACGTTTAGATCACAACTGAGGTTGGAATCATGGTTAGGTCATCCCCTAATTCTGAATACTCTAGGTGGATGTCTATTGACCAACTACAAATGGGATAGCTATATTCCTCAATGACATATGATATTGTGATGCGTGTAATGGGCTGCAATAGCTCAAGTGGCCTATGGAAAGTCATAAATAAGAATTATGGACTATTAAATAGGTCTAGAGTGACCTTTCTCGCATCTGAATTGCAAAGAATGAGGAAAGGATCCATGTCTATAGATCACTATCTCAGCACTGTTAAGCAACTTGCTGATAATCTTGAAATAGCAGGAAAGAAAATAAAGCATACTGACTTGGTAACTCAAGTCTGGGCTGGGCTTGATGAGGAGTAAACTCCAATCGTGGTGCAAGTTAACATCATGGACCAGATTTCTTGGCATGAGCTATCTTCCATACTTATGACATTTAAGAGCAGATTGGAATACCTCAGCCAAGTTAGAACTAACTTTGAGTCAATCAATTTCACTTAAAGGAACTCCTAGGATACAAATTCTTACGGTGGAAGAGGAAACACGGGTATTAGAGACCCAAACTTCAGGGGAAGAACAAGAGGCAGAGGAATGTTTGGAAGAACAAATGAGGCAAGAAAACCTTGTCAAATATGTGGCCTGAGTAATCACACTGCTGCGTGGTGCTACAATAGATTTGATGAGAAATTTATGGGGAAATGGCATAGTGGTCAGACTTCCAACTCGCATCCATCTACTTACATTACAAACATAAGGTCAGTAGAGGATCAAGCCTGGTATGTTGATTCTGGAGCTAGCCATCGTGTAACTACTGACAAGGACAATATTGCTGAAGCAAAAGAAAATGGAGGTAAGGAAAGAATGATTGTAGGTAATGGGAGTTCATTACAAATTTCACATGTTGGTTCAAAGGTTTTTAATATTGAAACTGGAAAAAGACTTGCCTTAGAGAAACTATTACATATGCCTAAAATTAGAAAGAATCTTATAAGTGTTTCCAAGCTTACATCTGATAATCATGTCTCAGTTGAATTTTACCCTAACAATTGTGTTGTGAAGGATTTATCAACAAGGCTCTAGTGCAGGGGAAACTTAGAGGACGATTATATCAACTAGATCTACCCTGCCATGACACAAGAAATCAGAAAACAAGTCCTACCAGTCATCATCTAAACAAATCTCAGTCTATCCTCTACATGAGTCCATCTGAATCTGCAAACTCTACTAGTAACAATGTCTTTAAATCACAGATTGAAATCTAGCACAGAAGACTAGGACATTCTCCTACCTCTGTGCTACTTCAGTTCTTGAAAACTTGTAATAAACTCAACTTTATTAGTAATAAAAAATTCCTTTCTGTAAAGCATGTCAGATTGGCAAATCACATGCCCTGCTATTCAAATTGTCTCTATCTCATGCTAAAATGCCACTCGATCTTGTCCATGCTGATGTTTGGGGACCAGCCCCTATTAATTCTACCTCTAGATTTAAGTATTATGTTCTCTTTGTAGATGATTGTACTAGGTATATCGGATTTATCCTCTAAAGCACAAGTCTGAAGTTATTCACCGTTTTACACAGTTCAAAAATTTTGCTGAAAATCAGTTTGAAAGGAAGATAAAAACAATTCAATCAGACATGGGGGGGAGAATATAAAAGCTTAGATAAGATAGCCTTTGAATCAGGGATTGAACTAAGGTATTCTTGCCCACATACATCAGCACAAAATGGAAGGGCTAAGAGGAGACATAGGCATGTAACTGAGACTGGGTTAACCCTGCTATCCCAAGCACATATGCCCCTCTATTACTGGTGGGAAGCCTTCTTAACTGCAACATACCTCATAAATAGGGTGCCTAGTCTGACTTTTCAACACAAATCACCATATGAACTCTTATTTAAGCACGACACTGACTATTAATTACTTAAAGTATTTGGATGCTCCTGTTACCTTTGCCTAAGACCATGCTAAAAGCATAAGTTTGACTTTCATTCACAGAGATGTGTCTATTTAGGTCATAGTTTATCTCACAAAGGTTTCTTAAGTCCTAGTGGTAGAATCTATATCTCCAGGCATGTCATCTTTGATGAAAATTCATTCCCATTCCAAACAGGTTTTCTCAACAAAAAATCTTCAGACAAATATCCTTCTATCACTTCTCATCATCTACCTTATGAAATCAGTTCCTATAAACTACCCAGAAGAATCACAGAATCAGATGATATAATACCTCTCACAGAAGAACCTGCACAAGAGCCTTTTGCTGAAGATGAGGGTGAAAGAGTGATAGAAAATGATGAAGGATCTAATATGCAACAGATACAAGAAACTGAACGAAAAGATATACATATTGATACTCAGCCTGAGTATTTAGTACATGGAAGAGAGTTAAGAGATGAGTCTCCTACACCAGAAAAAGAACAGACAACAGAACATCCTATGGTAACCAGGTCTAAGGTAAGAATCTTTAAACCAAAACTTTTTGCTGATGTTGCTACAAGCTCAATTGATGAGATAGAACCAGTGAGTATTCATGAGGCTTTGAGAAGTGAAAAATGGTGCCAAGCTATGAAAGAAGAATATGAAGCACTGATAAAAAAATAACACTTGGGTATTAGTTCCTGCAGAATCTGAAATGAAGGCAATAGGCTGCAAATGGGTATATAAATTGAAGCATGATACAAATATTCAGAGATATAAAGCCAGGTTAGTGGCAAAAGGCTTCTTGCAGACATCAGGTATCGACTATTATGAAACGTTCAGTCTAGTAGCTAAGGCACCAACCCTGAAGATTATTCTCACACTTGCTATTTCAAAAGGTTGGGAAATAAGGAAAGTAGATATCAATAATGCCTTTCTCAATGGCAAATTGGAAGAAACGATTTTCATGGAACAACCTCAAGGCTTTGTTGATCAAAATAAACCATCATTTAGCAAGGCCCTCTATGGGCTTAAACAAGTTCCCAGAGCCTGGCATGATACACTGAAAGAGACATTGCTGAATTGGGAACTTATGCAATCAAAGGCTGACAATTCAATATTATATCAGGTAACTCAAGAGTCTGTGATATATCTACTAGTTTGCGTCGATGATATCATAATAACCGGAAGCAGTGCTACAAGGGTACAGAAGTTAATTGAAAGGTTGAATACAACCTTTGCACTAAAAGATATGGGAAGTCTGAGAAAGTTTTTGGATATTGAGTTCTACAGAGATGAGATTGGCCTACATATGTCACAAAGAAGATATGCTACTAACACTTTGAAAAAATTTGGCTTTGAAAACTTGAAACCAAGTATCACACCAATGGCAGCTAGGAAACTTGTTGCTAAAACTGAAGGACAGATTTTAGAGAATCCTATTGAGTTCAGAAGTGCTGTGAGAGCTCTCCAATATCTAACGCATACTAGGCCTGAAATCACATTTGCAGTAAATAGAATCAGCCAATATCTTCAATGTCCTATTGATGCACATTGGAATTTATTAAAAAGACTGTTCAGGTACATCAAAGGAACGCTTGAGATAGGACTGATTATCCAAGAAACACATGATCTTAACATAATTGTCTATGGTGACGCAGATTGGGCTTTATGTCTAGATGACAAAAAATCGACTGTGGGGTATTGTGTTTACCTTGATAGGAACTTAATCTCTGGTGCTCTAAAAAACAACAAGTTGTGGCAAGGTCCAGCACTGAGGTGGAGTATAGGACCTTAACTCACACCACTGTAGAAATTGTGTGGATTAAGTCCCTACTACATGAACTTAGCATTACTCAGACAAAGGTTCCCAGAATCTGGTGCGATAATCTAGGAGCACTTCTAACCCAGTCTATCATGCACGAACCAAGCATATTGAGCTTGATGTACATTTTGTTCATGATAAAGTATTGGCCAAACAACTCATAATCAGCTATGTTCCAACAACAGATCAAGTCGTCGACATTCTAACAAAACCGTTATTGAATTCCAGACATCTATACCTACGAAGCAAACTTGGAGTTACAGAAATAATCTCCAGCTTGAAGGGGGCTGTTAGAAAAGATAATTCAGTGGATCAAAATGCACACAATGAGAAGACAGGGACTAAAGAAACAATTGACAAAGAGGAGAAGAAAAATGTAAAATAAAAAAAAAATGCCAATTTTCCTTTACCAGACTTTGAAGGAAGGAGAATATGGCAGTACACTACCTCCAACAGATTCACCCTCAGCACCTCTAACTATCCTTGATTCCAGGGATTTCATTCATGGCCTGTTTTCCCACCATTAAAGAATTTATTGTACGTATTGTATGT
This sequence comes from Fraxinus sp. 1973-6204, assembly GCA_903798365.1. Taxonomy (NCBI): domain Eukaryota; kingdom Viridiplantae; phylum Streptophyta; class Magnoliopsida; order Lamiales; family Oleaceae; genus Fraxinus; species Fraxinus sp. 1973-6204. Next base: position 1,573 of record CAIGRR010229969.1, on the reverse strand, counting down.
AATTCATCTTCTAGTATAAATAGGTGTATTTGGTCATTCTGTATACTATTGAAAATCAATTAATAAAGTGTTTAAATTCGTCTTCACCATTTCTATCTTCTGGTTTTTATCTTCAACTTCTAGCATTTTCACTCTCGTGAATTAAAAGAGAAGGATACGCTAACATAAAGGGCTCCGTTGAGGAAGAGAGTTACCCTAGCAACATCGTAGAATATAGATCCAACTTCTTCAAGATCTTTGGACCTATACATCCTGCTGTATAGCACATATATCCGGGGTCCTACAAAGTACCATTTAAGAGTGAATAAACTTGATAAAGGTAAAATAGGTCTTGTCTAAGATCCACATGACTTTTCACGGGTTCATTCTAATCGTTTTATGTATTAATATCGTCTCGTATTTGATAGATTATTTGGCCATTCACCGCTCATTATGTTTGTGCACTAGGAGTTGTAAGGTTTCTAAGTAGCGCTCATTGAGTACTCCAGATATATGTGATAAGTATTATATACTTGTTTTTTGTCATTTTTTCGGATGTCGACGCTCATTGGGTACTCCAGGTATATGTGATAAGTATTTTATACTTGTTTTTCGGCATTTTTTCAGACGTCGACAACCATCGACGTCACTTTCATTTGGGACTCAGTTTGACATTTAGATGGTATAGCATTGTTAGTTTTGAAGTAAACGATCAAACATATAAGCATGTTCATCTTTTTGTTTTGGTCATCGCCTTCTTTGTACTTCCCTTATAAGGACCATTTTTGTTATTCATAAAATAATTTGTCCCGACAAGTAAAAAGACATATCAATCAGGATAAATATCAATACGAGAGACAATATACTCAGTTTGCTTTTGTATTTTGGACACCCCCTAATTATACAATGAAATATATACATGATCTGGTTGTATACTCTATTCAGTATATTATAGAGCCCAACAAACCATAGATGATATGTATAGAAGTTACTTTCCATGAATGCAGGTAGTCAATACTGAGGAACGTTTATTAACAGCTTTAGGTCATGGATTATGGCCTACTTTGGTTCTCCTTTCGGAACTTGTCCAAACTTTTATTCTGACTAATTTCTGCTATTACTATATCAAGAGGTAGGCTGTGAGCTTTTTATCGTACTGAAGTTATTCTTATATGTTATGGCTATCAAGTATTGCTTCTGGTTTTATTTTTTGACAAATGTATTTAGCTTTTCACAAGTTACTTTACATTATATTTATTTTAGGTTCAAAAACGTACTTTTTACTTTTAAAGCTTAGCCTCATAATATCTCAAAGAGTGATAACAAAAATCGTCTGTCTTTATTTATGTTCGCAGTCTTCTTGGTGGGTAGAGATGTTAAGACGGATAGGCCGACCAGAGCCTTGAAAATCGGCTCGGATCGATTCGAGACCGCGGGCCGACCCGTGACCCAAGCGGGCGGTTCACGGGTTAAGAAGGTGTGACCCGCGGGCTTCGTGGGTTGTACCTTCACGGGCCGCGGTTAACCGTGACCCGTGAAAAAAAAAATAAAAAAGATTAAATATTATAGTTAAGTAGGTGCCAACCTAATTAAG
>CAIGRR010229912.1:0-15201 GCA_903798365.1 Fraxinus sp. 1973-6204 | reverse complement strand
TATTACATACGACCACGGACGATTTAAGATTCAATCATAAGTAATTTGTATCTCACAATCACAACTCCTTGTGATTAACAAATCACCAAGACTTGAATCTACGGATTCTATTATTTAATTAATTAGAATATTAATTCGATTAAATAATAGATGTTGCCATAAATATGCATCGGTTATATATACATTAAAAGTGTTTATGTCCAAGTCCAAAGTTGATTGGACTTAGGGCATAACACTTACAATTCTCATAATTAAAACTTAAAAGGGAATTAGGCCGATTTAGAATAAAATAAAATGTTTAAAATTATGTGTGACAGATTGTACAGACTAGAAAGCAAAAAGAAACTAAAAGTATCCTCTTTACATCAATATATTTTTAATTATATTCCATATACAGACATAATTCAGTAATTATATATTTACATATCCACACATTTCCACATGTGAAAAGATATTTACGGGTTTGCGTATATGTGATATTAAGAGTTATTCAGGGATTAAGATTATATCCTACTTGTTCGTACTTGTATATTCAATTAATACGAAAAAAAAAATTTAAGAAAAAAAAAATCAAAGTTATTCTTACTACATGTTCCTATTGGGAATTTATTTACACGTGCATAGTGAAATTTAAAAATAATTTCAATTCCATTTAAGAATCATCTTTGTATTTAAATAGAAACCGTTATTAGAATTGTACCTTTAAAATATTATGCAAATTCCTTTGCGAATCATGGATCACGAAAAATCACAATCTCTCGTTTTCCTTTGTGAATCTGAATCTGTCACAATCTTTTTAAACCCCCAGTTGTTCAATTGTCCAACCTCCAGTGGTAATCTACATAGGGGAACAAGAATGAGAGATTGATATTTCTCTTTCTTGTGTAAGAAGATTATGATATTGTGAGATGTGTTATGACCTCTCAAACCCTAACTAATTATTAATAAAAGTTTGAGTGAGGTTGATCCGCCCATTAAACATAGGCTGGCTCAATTAGCTTGACACCCATTTTATTCAAAAAANTGAGAGATTGATATTTCTCTTTCTTGTGTAAGAAGATTATGATATTGTGAGATGTGTTATGACCTCTCAAACCCTAACTAATTATTAATAAAAGTTTGAGTGAGGTTGATCCGCCCATTAAACATAGGCTGGCTCAATTAGCTTGACACCCATTTTATTCAAAAAATGTGTTTTTTAATAGTGATTGATGGAAGAATGTGTGGTTAAAAAGAAAGGAAAATTTTTAGGTTTATGTGTAATATTATTTTATTGATAGAATGTGGAGTTGAAATGAAGAAAGAAAAAAAAAAGAATGAGAATGAGAATGAGAAAAAAAATGGGTGTCAAACGGGGGCAATCTAATTAATTAAACTTGACTCATAATTTAAATCTAATTAATTAACTTAAGCTATTAATAACCAACCTAATTTCTTAATTCTACGAATGTTAAACACTTGTCAATTAATTGATTGATTAATAAGATCATTCTTCTTATTCTCCCTTCTGAGTGTGACTCATTAAGTTCCTGACCACGATGTCGAACGACGTAAATTATTATTTTAATCAAATCAAAATAAAATAAATTAAAACTCCCTTTTAATTTATCGTTAACTCACATAAATTAATTAATTCACATTCGTCGTCCTAGATAAACATCTAGCAATGTGTCGGCAATAATGTGATGAAAAATGTCACACAGTGTGACAAAATCAAACTCGCTCGTTTATTGTAGATTATAATCATTTCGTCAATATGATCTGAATAATTAGGAGATATGGAGGTGTGTCAATATTGATTCTCGATCAAATCTTTCGAAACTCTTTTTGACTTACGTACTTCATTTGGTCAAGGAGTTCGATATCAACTTAGACAAATGAAACGTAGATCATAATCTCTTACTATCTAAGAACGATGAATCATCTATTAATCATTTACAATATTCATATGATTCTTGACATACCCGAATAATACAGTATTAACGACTATTGGTAGAGCAACATCTAATATCACCAAAGTATGACAGTCCTTATATAAGGCACTATGATGACTTCAAGTTGAAGGACCAATTTCACTACCAAACGTTATAAATTAGTCATCGACATTCAAATAATTGTTCATGTGGAATCTCTCCAACGAGTCTCTAATATTTTGTTCTCTTAACAAAACATCCACGCCTCCATTTAAATGTCACTACATTTTAAGATTCAGCAGCTAACATCATAAGTGAGAAATGACACACGTGCTGGTTTATCCGTAATAGTGATATATGTATCTCGTTATTACTTACAATCACAGATAATTTAAAATTCAGTCGTAAGTAATTTGTTTCTCATAATCACAACTCCTTGTGATTAAAAAATTACCAAGATTTGAATCTACAAACTCTATTAATTTAATTTTTTAGAATAATAATTCAATTAAATAATATTTGCTATAAATAAAAATGCATCAATATATTAAGTGCTTACATCCAAATTCTAATGGACGTAGGGTACAATACTTACAAACTCTCACTTGCACTAATCAAATCACTTATGTATTAATACCATAAGACTCTATATAACCATCATATTTATAGTGTGACAACTCTTTGTCAACGGATCTAAAATATTCTCACTTGTGGGAATTGTTCTTTCTTTATATCATTTTTTTGTATGATCTCTCTAATGAGATGATACTACCACCTTAACACATGTTTAGTTCATTGACGAGATCTTAATTCATTCGCTTGTGCGATGACTCCATTTTTATCACAGTATAGAGGTATTGAATCAACAATGTCGGAACTATTTCAAGTTCATTAATAAACTTCTTGATCTAGACTACAACTCTTTGCTGCTTAATCAGCGATGTATTAGACTTTTGCTATTGAATCAATGGTTGTTTTCTGTTGGGACATTTCCAACTAATCGCTCTATTATTAAAAGTAAACACATCAATGTATACATGAGCAATCAGTTCATCTTCTTCATATTAAATCTTCTTAAAATTTTATCTATGTAGATTGGAAAGAGTGAAGCAATCTTTTATATCTCTATAGATCAAATTACTTCTCACATATATTTCGTGGAGAGTTTCTTTGACAACCACAATTTTACCGATTGAAACATAGGAACGTCATTTCCTATTAATAATATGTAATCAACCTATAATATTAGGAATATGATAATGCTCCTACCATCCTTTTGTAAACATAAAATTTATATTCGTTTTTGATAAAATCTAACCTTTTGATTGTCTCATTAAATTGAGAATTCCGACTCCTAGAGGCTTGCTTCAATCATTGTTGTATCTTCGGATTAAAAACATTCAGGTTAGTCATGTACACTTCTCCTTTGCAAGTTCCCGTTAAGAATTGCAGTTTTGACATCCACTTGTCATATCTCATAGTTATGGTATGCAGCTATTACAAGTAAAACTCGAATGGACTTAAGCATGGCTACAAGTGCAAATATTTCATCAAAGTCAATTCATTGCCTTAGTTTATAACATTTTGCTACTAGCCTTACTTTTTGTGTATGGGTGTTTTCATTCATGTCGACCTTTTTTCTTGTAAACTCATTTACAGCTTATGTGTTTTGTCCCATTAGGCAAGTTGACTATTACATTCATCAAGTTCATATTGGATTCCATGGCTTTCTACCATCTTCTTGAGTCAACATTTGGCTTTACTTTTACGTAATTAATAGGTTTATCATCCTCAAATGGTAATGGGTAATCGTGAATTTATACCTTCTAGGAGGTTAAATGATCCTACTAGACTTATGCTGAGCTAGAGTATCCTTAAGAGTCTCCACTTCCTGATTAGAAGTGTCTCTCAATGGGTATAGGATCAAACTTGAATTCATCTATTTAGTCAACTATATCTATGGACTCTTGAACAATTTTCATGTTCTGATTTGCTCCCACTATCTCTCCTACAATGAACTCTTTATCTAGAAAGACGATATGTCTTGAAATGAAGACATTTTTCTCAATGGAATTATAGAATTGATATCCAATTATCTCTTTTGGATATTTCACAAACATGCATTTATTGGACTTAGACTCTAGCTTATCCAATCCAATGTACTTCACATAAACTTCACGGCCCCAAACTTTTATACGAGACAAGCTGAACTTTCTACTTTTCCATAACTCATATGGCATTTTGCTTATTGATTTAGATGGACACAATTTAGTGTACAACGCGTGGCAATTAGTGTATGACTCTAAAACAATTTTGGAAGGTTTGTATGGATTATTATTGATCTCGCATAACTAATAGTGTGCGATTCCTTCTTTCAGATATTCTGTTGTTCTACGATGTGTATGGCGGAGTCCAATGCGAGATAATCACATTCTCCTTTAGATAATCTAAAAATTCACATTTAAGATATAATCCATTTCAATCAGATCTTAGTATAAGAATACGTTTACTTAATTGTTTCTCTACTTCTAGCTTAAATTCCTTGTACCTTTCTAGAGACTCGCGCTTGAATTTTATCAAGTATAAATAATTATATCTTGAATGGTCATCAGTAAACGTGATGAAGTAAGAAAAATCTCATCTAGCAGTAAATGACATGGATCCACATACCTCAGTATGTATTAGGCCAAATAATTATACAACTCTTTCTTCTTTTTAAGTAAAAGGAAATTTGATCATCTTACATAAGAAACATGATTCGCATTTGTCAAGTTATTCAAAATCAGTTGACTCCAAATATTCATTTCTATATAATTTGGAATTGTGTTTTTCATTTATGTGACTAAGTCTGCTATGCCAAATATATGTGTTATTTAGGTTACCACTTTTATACCTTTTAATTTCTATACTCATTATAGAATGCTTAGTATCTAGAATATAAATGTCATTTCGTAATTTACCACGAACGTGAAATTTCTTATCTGGATAAAAAGAACAACAATTATCTTTAACATTAATAAAAGATTCAAGTCCCAACATGAAATTGAATTAATATTCTTATTAATGGTGGGAATAAATTAATATTTCTCTAATTCTAATACTAAGCCTGAAGGCAACGACAAGAAATATGTTTCTACATGTAATATTGCAACCATTTCTCTATTTCTAACGTACAATCAACTTCTCCCTTCTGCAATGGTCTACTTCCTTTTAGTTTTTGCATATTTATACAAATATGGGATCTATATCTAGTATCTAATACTCAATAAACTAATGAAGTAAACATAAGTCTCTTGCAGTTTCTCTTCCAATAACATTTCATTTTACAATGATATTAAGGATCATCAGACTTGATAATGTCCTTATTTACTTTGGCTACTTTAGCCACCTTAGATGCTTTCTCAAAGTCTCATTTAGACTTTCACTTAGTTCTCTTAAATGAATCAATGATCAAGACTGGCCCACTACTAGCTTTAATGTTAGGTTTAATAGTCTTAAGCATTTTCAACTACTCAGGAAGTATGCACTTGAGCTTCTTCATATCAAAAGTCATAATTTAGTTATGAATAACTCTATTGCATAGATTCTAGAATCAAGTCAATACTTTGTTCATGATCTATGACTAAACTTATTTGACACAACTTCTCAATATAGTCAATCATTTTCAGTACTCAGCACTTACTGAAGATCATTCTGCCTCTTGCACAGTATAGCTTACTTGAAAATTCCATATCTTTCCACGTGTGATTGTTCATCATACAACTCCTTGAAATGAACAAAAATAGTGTTAGCATTCATACCTTCATGTTGCAGTATTATTGTCAGAACTGTGTTTATTATAAGCACCTAACTCTTCCTTAGTCGAGTCCTCAGTTAGTGTTCTTAGAAAGGGTTGCTCAAAGACAACCAATTTTCTCAAGTCTGAGAACAATTCTCAGTTTGCAAGGCCAGTCAAGAAAATTTGGTCCAATCAATTTTTTGGTATCCAGCATGTCTCTAAAATTCATAAAGTTAATCATAATTCAAAACTATAAATGACGAAATTAAAAGAAATAATATATATGAAAAGATGCTTAAATTATTTTAACAAGCTCTTTTCTTAAATTAATTATGCTCATTGATAAGTGTATTTTGTACATATCTAGGTCATTATATTGGAGTATTTGTTAGTAATTTCGATTAACTATAGCTTAATTATGTGTTAATTATTTTTTAAGGTTGAATTCAATGCAATTTGGTGGAATTGAAAGAAATGAACGAAAAATGGGCAAAAATGAAAGAAATCTAAAGTTTGGGGAACAAAATGTGAACATTCAATAGTTGGTTAAGACCATAAAGTGATGATTAAATATCAAATATGATTAATTTGATGCAATTGGAGGTCAAATGAGTGAAATATAGTTGAAATATTTTCACAAATCAATTTTCAACTAAAAGAATTATGCTCCAAATTTTTAACCTCAATTTGAGACCCATTTTTCAGATAGCAAAAGTTTGAATTGGAAATTTTGTATTTCTAGAAGAAATGTAGCCCTTTGAGTTATATTTCCAACTCACTTTGAATTACTTCAATTAGATATTGGGAGAAAAAACTATAACAAAAATTTCTAATAATGCTCAGGGACAACATAGCGTGAACCGGTGAGTCGGGGGACAATTCTTGCCGCGCGCGAAAAACACCAAATTTCTTGACCCAAGAGCAATTTAACATGCTTGCACGTGCACAGTAGCTATACCTGTGCGCACGCCCGGGCCAAATTTTCTACTGATGAGCCAGATTCCTTTTTATAATCAAACTCTTATTGGTAACAACTTTGGGACGATTTCTTAACTTGTATTCAACACTTATGGATGGAGAACAAGGGCTACACATTGAAAAACTCTCCCTTGCCTTTTCATACACAAAAATATCTTCAAATTCGTCAAGAATAAGGAGCCTATTGCTATATTTTGAGAGATGAAGTCAAACCCTAACAAGAAATTGAAAAAAATTACATTAAGATTTTGAAGAATTCAACCTTGAAATTGAAGATCAACATCTTTTGCATTCTATCATGATTCGGGTGATATTTTTCTATTATTTTTCTTGTAAATTATATACAAATATGCCAGGCTAGATCCGCTTTTGTATTGGATGAAATGAACCCTACTGTTTATTTGTTTTAATTTAAGACTAATGGTTTAGTTTATTTCTGGTATTTTTTGATTAATCTTCACCAATTGCATTAATTGATTGGCCACCAATTAGATAATTAGTTGATTGTTGTAGTGTTGAGAGACTCACATTAAGTTTAAAACTCGACAAACTTACAATAATTTTAGAAATAATTATCACTTGTGGAATCATATAGATAATATAACATTTAATGCATTCTAATCATTCGAATTTGGGCTAGGAATAGATTCGAGCCGTGGTTAGAATCGGTTGAATTTGTTTTGAAAAAGAAAATTATATATCATAAATTTATCAATTATTAAGAATGCATGAATGGAACTAGATTACAAATCAAGAATTGAAATACATAGCAATAGATGGATTTGAAATCCAATACATAATTTGATTAAAAAAAAAAACTAATCTCTTTTGTTTACAAAATTTGAATTTCATAAAAAACTAAACTTGAACTGGATTAATTCTCTGTGGGATGATAATATCAACTCACTAAATCAATTATTTATCAATTATCCCGTACGCTTGCGAGTTTCGTACGAACAAGTTTTTGGCACTGTTTTCTTGGAATAAATATTTAATTTGAGTTTATTAGTTTATATAATATTCGAATTTTTCATTTATTTTGTTTTAGGCTATTATATACACCCTCTTAATCTCTCTGGTTTGATTTTGGTAGTGTGCGCAAGATTATGAAGAAATTGAGCTCTTAACATTGGATCCCAATATCGACAGAACCTTCAGACAACGAAAACGATAATAGGGAGAAGCAAGAAAAATGGCAAAAAATCAAAATCAAGTTCAGTTACTACCAGATGCGCCGAACAACCTGATCCACCAAGAAAAGCTCTTAGGGATTATTTAAATCTCATACTTGCTCATGTGCAACCAGTTATTATTTATCCACATTTTGGGCAAACCAACTATCACATTTGACCAGATGTCGTCAACTTGTTTCAAAATCATTAAGACATTAGGTTCTCGAAAAAATTAACTTAAAATCCTCATGAACACATACAAGCTTTCCTGATGCTTTGCGAGGTAATCAATCATGAAAGTATGTCAACTGATACTTTTCGAATGCGCCTATTCCCTCATACTTTAAAGAAGGGCGCACGAGAATGACTAATCTCACTACTTCTTAGGAGTATTGTTTCATGAAATGACATAGTGCAAAAATTCATATTGAAATTCTTCCAGCTTTCTCGAGTCTATCAAATTACAAATGAAGTCCATACATTCAAGTAAAAGGACCTTGAAAGCTATCCATAACATGAAAAAGATTCAAGGATTATTTCAGAAAGTGTCACAATATAGATATTCCTACAAAAGCTATGGTCTACATCTTCTATGCAAGAACTCCTCTTGAATATCGTGACATAATTAGCACTTTAGAAGGAGGATCAACCCTAGATATAATTTTAGACAATGCCCAATTTTGAAAAAATTGTAAAAAATAAGTCTAAGTGGCCAACTGAAAGGGACATTTCGAGGAAAATAACAAGTGTTCACAACTTTGATTCAGTTATATCATTAGCAGCCCAGTTAGAAGTATTAAAAAGGAAATTGGACAAATTAAGTCAAAATGTGAGCATGGAGCACTATCCAGCACCAATCCGTAGGGGCTATGGGGCCGATCATATAACTACAAGTTGTCATTTAGCCTCCACCCGTGTTTATTAGCCTAAGGAAGTCAGTTGTACCAGAGGCAACAAAACAATCCTTACTCCAAAACCAATAATTCAAGTTGGAGCAAGCATCCTAACTTTTCATGAGCTAATAATCAGGAAAAAATGATATCAAATTCAGGGCAAACCACAAGAATTTCAACAACAATAGGAGAAGTGGCCATCTTTCAAGGATCTACTTGCTAATTATATCACCAAGACTGAGATTGTGATCCAAAACTAGCAAGCCTCTATCCAAAATTTGGAGATCAAGTAGGGTAGTTAGCATCTGTATTTTCCAATAGAACACAGGCCCTTGCCACACGAAATAGAAAAAGCCCATGACAACAGGTATTAGAAGTTGAAGCTCTGAATTATGCAATTATAGAGACACAATCAATCAAGCCTGCTACTTCTATTCGAGCTTATGTTCCATCTATTCCATTTCATCAAAAGCTTCGAAGATTGCCTAAAGAGGAACATGATCAAGCCATTAAAACTAGAAGTAGAGTTCAACTACTAGAATTGACTGTAAAAAAGAAAGAGATATAGGAGAATCAGGTACCTACCATGGGCGAAGAACAAGTGGATCGATATGAAGAATCAACATAAGTTAATCAAGAAGTAGATAGTGCACAGGTTAAGGCAACCATTCCTATTCATAAACACATACCTCCAATTCTCTTCCCTAAACTGAACAATAAGCTAGACAAACATTCAAGAAGTTCTTGGATGCCCTCAGACAACTTCACATCAACATTTCTTTCATTGACACCATCATAAATTTCCAAGTATACTAAGTTTTTGAAAGAGATGTTGATCAAGAAGAGAAAGCTGCCAGTAGATGAAATAATGGCTTTAACAGAAGAGTACAGTGCAATCATAAACAAATGCTTTCTCCTAAACTAAAAGATCCAGTAAGTTTCATTGTACCTTGCTAAAGTAAATTCACATCATTTAAATGATTTAGTTGATTCTGGAGCATGTATTAATCTGATATCACAATCTATCTATAGAAAATTGGGATTAAATTGTCCAAAAGCAACATTAATAATTCTATAGTTGGCTGATAGGACACTCAAGCATCCTTATAGAGTGGTGGATGATATGCTCATCAAAGTTGGAGATCTCTTTTTTTCAGCTGATTTTATCATCCTTAATATAGATGCTCAACATATATCATTAATTTTGGGGAGATCATACTTAACAAATACAGGAGCATTAACGGATTTTGAAAATCGAGAATTAGTCTTGAGGGGAAAGAAAAACAACAAAATTTCACAATAAATGCTTCACTCAAGCAACCACCTGACATTGAAGGTGCAAAAGGATAGGCCATTAAGGAAACAACAAGAAGGAAGAGGGTGAAGTTGTTGGACAAGACAACAATGGAAATCTTATAATCTGGAAACTTAAAGAAGACTTAAGGAACAATTGCCAGTACAGTTGATGCAAGGCTGGAAATTCTTTTTTTTTAAGCCAACATAAATAGTCAAAACAACAAAGTCAAGTTAAAGATCATAAAAAATTGCTCATTGGGAGGCAACCCGATTTTCTACCCTTTTATTTATTTTTCTTTTTAGATTTAAGATTAATATTTTTTATTAATTTTATCAGTATAGGGTATATTCATCCCCATATTTTCCTTTAGGTTGTGTTTAAGCTTACTATAAATTATTCCATCTTATGATTGATTTTTATATTATTTTGAAGGAACATTACACCTGAATGCACTAGACAAGGGAAAATACATAGGAAATGAGCCAGCAATTTCATGCCATTTCATTCACCACATGCAGATTTATATCAGGGAGTACTTAGTTCCCATCTTTGCCCTTAATTTTTGTATATTGCTTGTTATGTTTTTAGAAAATAAGGGCAATGTCTGTTATAAGTTTGGAGGTGGAAAAACATCGATTTTTTTTATCTATTTTTATTATTTTGCGTGTTTGTTCGCATGCCAAAAAATTAAAAAAACATTATATTTAGCTTTATTTTTTTTTTTTTTATGTGCTTGTGCATGTAAGATATATTTGCCTACTAAGAGGCATATATTTGGAACTATGTGTAAGATTTAAAATTTGGATAGGTAGAAAAAAAAAATTAATTAGTGGACATTAGATGCTAAATTCAAATAACCATTAAATTACACATCATTAAACCGATTTTAGGACAGTTGGGAGTGATTGAGCTGTTGTAGGAAGATATTGAGAGGAATGTGGATTCCATGTGCGCTAAATTTTGATTGGATTGTCTAAAACTAATAAGATGAAAATTCGGTGAAATCTTAACTTAGAGATTTATTTTTGAGAATAAGTATTTAATAAGGGGTATTGTACTAAACATTGCATGAAAAAAAAGAGAAGAAAAATATTGTCTCCTTGTGAAACTTGGGAGTTATCGGTTAAAAGCTCGCTACAATGGTCATTTATAAAGGTTAATGAAGAGAAGTCCACACATAAGATGAAAAAAAAAAAAGATTATTGCATGCCTTGATTAAAAACCAAACACTTATTTAAGAAAATTAGACTTTTGACAAGAGAATATTAGTTTAATTGATTCTTAGAGGTTGAAGTAGTTAAAAATATGGAAAATTCTCATTTGTTGATGTGTTGAGTTACAATCAGTAAAGTCTAACCAAACTAGAGAGGGCGAAGATTAGGATATGAATTCAACCTTATATGATACGTTGGAGGAGAGTTAAACAAATAAGTTTGGGGTGTGAATCTCACGAGATGAGAAATGATTAATTTGATTACTGAGGGTCGGGATTTTAATCACTTTATGAATTTATGATGCTTAACATAAATTTTCACACACGTGTGTCAGTTTTGCATTGGATAAGTAGAAATTAATTTTAGCATTTTGATTTTGTAACAGTTTATAGTTTTAATAAATATATTATAATCCGAGACCAAAGGCAAATTATCTAACCACGTGTTTAAAATTTATGTTTAAGTTAGATTATAATTTTGTTTGAGGACAAACAAAGTTCAAGTTTGGAGATATTTGATAAGTATATTTTGTATACTTATCTATGCCATTAAATTGGAGCATTTGTTATTGATTTAGATGAGTTATAACTTAATTATGTGAATTTTGTTTGTTAGGTTTAACTCAATGCAAATTGGTGAAATTAGAATAAATGAACGAAAAAAGAGCAAAACGAAAGAAATTCAATATTTGGGAATCAAAGTGTAAATATTCAATAGTTGATTCGAACCATAAAATGATGATTGAAGATCACATATGATCAATTAGAAGCAATGGAGGTCATATGAGTTAAATATAGTTAAAGTATTTTCACAAATCAATTTCCAGCTGAAGAAGTTATGCTCCGAATATTTAGCCTCAACTTGAGATCCATTTTCAGATAGAAAACATTTGAATTGGAAACATTGTATTTCTAGAAGAATTATATTCATTTGAGTTATCTTTTCAAATCATTTTGAATCACCTCAATATGATTTCGGGATAAAACGTTATGACCAAAATACCGAATGTTGCTAATCGGTGCACACTAGGAAGCAATTCATGGCGCGCAAGACACCAATTTTCTTGATCCGAGAGCAAGTTAACATGCATGCTTTTGAAATTCAAATTTAAAACCTTTTCAAAATTTATATTCAAAAAAACTTTTAAAATTACATTCTGATCCCTACTTTAAAATTATAAATAGGCCCTTCAATTTCATATATTGCAAGATATGCCTTCCTTTCTAAAATTGAAAATTGACCCTTATTTCATAAATTAATCATTTCCTTGCCTAAATCAAACCCAAAAGCCCAATTTCCTTTCCTTTCTTCTCTATGGCGCCACCGGCAATTGACATCTTGTCACACGATGATGTAGTGCATCGTCGAGGCACGTTCCGAACGATAGGGTCCAACGTCGCCACTGTTGCAACACTAAACGGTGCCTGCTTGGATGTAGCTGGCGTTGTTACTACAATAACAGCAACACCCAACACTACATCCAAAAGTAGCGGCGCTCGAAATTGCGATTTGCAACGACGATAAGCACCGCTGCGTAGTGCGCAGTTGCACTTGGCAGCACGCGTCTTCAAGCATAAAGAACTCGTGCCGATGATGACGATTGTCGCAAATATTGCCAACTCCCTGATATCCCTTTGACCCCCTTCTATACCCAAAAGTTATTTTCTTTACAAAAACAGATTTTTGAATATGAAATTTTTTTCTTAAAAGCACGAAATACGAAAATAACACAATGAACTATTGATTGTTCTAAAATACAAAGGAAACATTTTTTTTAACAAACACTATTGGAAATTTACTTGCATATGCATAGCGAAATTTAAAAATAATTTCAATTCTCTTCAATAATCTTCTTTGTGTTTAGATAAAAATCGTGATTAAAATTATATATTTAAGATATTCTGCTATCTCCTTTGCGAATCGTGGATCACGAACAATCATGATCTCTCATTCTCCTTTGTGAATCTTGATCTGTCACGATCTTTTCTCATCACGATTGTCCAATTGTTCGGCCTCCAATGACAATCCACACGTGAGAATAAGAATGAGAGATTAATGTTTCTCTTTTTGTGGAGCAAAAATTTTGATATTGTGACATGTGTTATGATCTCTCAAACCCTAATTACTTAATAATAGAAGTTTAAGTGAGCTTGACACACCCATTAAACATAGGCCGACCCAATAGTTAACTAATCCAATTAATTAAGCTTGGCCAATAAGTTAATTAATTTAATTACTTAACTTAAGCCCATCAATAAACAATCTAATTAAATAATTATATAAATGTCCAACACTTGTCAATTAATTAATATCATTCTTCTACTTCTCCCTTTTGTTTGTGACCCTTTAGGCTCATGATCACGATGTTGGACGACATAAATTGTTATTTTGATCAAATCAAAATAAGATAAATTAAAACTTCATCAAATCAAAATAAGATAAATTAAAACTTCATTAATTCACCTAGATTAATTAATTCACATCCGTCGTCCCAATTGGCATCTAGCAATGTGTCACATAATACATCTAACAAAAAATGTCACATGGTGTAACAAAACCAAACTTGTTCATTTAGCATAAAATTATAATCCCTTCATCAATATAATTTGATCAATTACAAGATATAAAGTGTGTTAATCTTAATGATCAATCAAGATCTTTTATTCCATTCTTAAGTTAACATTAGTCGAAACTCTTTTCGACTTACGTATTACCTTGGCAAAGGATTTCGATACCAATTTAACCGATTGAAACGTAGATAATCTCTTACTATCTAAGAGTGACAAATCTTTTATTAATCATTCACAAATTTAAGTTTTTTATCAAACAAAAACACTATTTTTAAAAAGAATATAAGTTATGTTTAACAAATTGGAAAAAATAATAATATTTACTAATTAAAGATATAAAATAAAAAAAAAAGGGTTGATAAATGGGGCAGGGAACTCGCCCCATCTTGCTTTAACCAGGTATGAGCATGGGGTAAAGTGACAAAAATACCCGACGGGATGGGGATGGGGATGGGGTTGGGAATGACCGACTCATCACATACCCGCCCCGTTGTCATTCTTAAAGTGAGAATGCAATAGGCATTTTGCCTCATCAAAATCAGAGTTTCCGGTCATGATGTTAGGTGTTACGGTTGCGAACTTTGCAGTTGAAAGTAGAAAATGTTTTGCACGTAGTGATTGCGACTTTATATTAAATTGAGTCCTTAAGTTATTAAGTATGGATAAATTTGCTTTCTAATTCGATCTAAAGTTTTATTGTCCACGCTCTACAAAAAAGACGAACATTTTATTTTAATAATATTGTCTCAATTATATTAAATTCATCATCGACTTTGCGTAACATTTTGTAATGTATTGAATTGAACGATGCAAAATTTAATTTATGGAATTGACCATGTAAATTTAATTTTACTTGACTATTATACATAGTACCTTAATGGACTTTGATTATCAACTTAAAGTTCTTTGAGGTATCAATGGACGAGGTCAAATAGTTGGTCAATATCAAGATGCCTTTAGCATCAAAATGAAATAATTGGTGAATATATATTCGCTATATGGAATCTATAACCTATTTAATAGGCACGATTATGGCCTCAATGAATTTTCTAGTAGACAGATAAATATGAACTCGGTAATAGGGCTGAACAACGAAATCGCCAAATCGCCAAACTGAAACGAAACCTTTTTTTTTAAATCGTTGGTTTGGATCGACGTGTATCCGTCAATAGATTACTAAGTACTTTAGATTATTGGTGTGCTGTCGTAAGCACCCAAAAATAGTCTTTAATCCTCTAAAACTGTAGTAGTGGAAGTAAGGGTCGATCCCACGAAGAGTGTGTAATTCAATATTTTATGCTCCGTACAATGATTGGGGGGGTTTTTGTATGCAAACAATTGTAAATAACACAATTAATAACAATGAAAATTAAATTAACGAAAACA
>CAIGRR010229802.1:0-10727 GCA_903798365.1 Fraxinus sp. 1973-6204 | reverse complement strand
GAACGTCGATGGCCAGTAGTTTCTACAATGGCAAAAGATCTACTAACACCTCCAATTAGCACTGTAGCTTCGGAATCTGCTTTTAATATAAGTAATAGAGTTATCTCCTAGGTCAGGAGCCGACTGAAAGAATATCTTTTGGAAGCATTAATGTGTGTGAAGGACTAATAAGACGTTCATTTTCGACTGGAAGATAAATATGCCGAAATTGCGTGTAGTCAAATAAGTGATATTTAATTTAATTATATTCATCACAAAATTTTATTTTAATACATTTATAATTTTTTTTAAAAATTGTACACGTAACAAATTGTTCATGTTAACACCGCTTACTCGAAATTGAAATAGTCGGTCTCATATCCGAATAAAGGATGATGGTTTATCTTTTATTATTATTATTATTATTATTATTATTATTATTATTATTATTTTAAAAAAGAAAAATATTTTAGAAAATGACCAAATGTATATATGTATATATTATATATATAGCCGCCCACGAGCGGCGAGCTCGTGGCCGAGCCGAGCTCGCCCTTGACAAACGAGCCAAGCAGTTGCTCTGTCAACGAGCCACGAGCTCGGCTCGTGCAAGTAAGGGCAAAGTCGGCTCGATTCGATCCTTTGCCACCCTTAAAACAAACCAGTGCAATTCGATTTATAAAATTGTGCTTTTCTTTAAAGCCGGTTCGGCCCTTTACCATCCCTAACACAAACAAGTGCAATTCGATTTATAAAATTGTGCTTTTCTTTTTGGTTTTAATGTACTGCGGGTTATTCAACTTTAATTGGAGGTACATCTAGGTTACTAATATTCAATTAGGAGAAATGAGATTACCCAACATCGATTGCTTATAGGTTTAATTATTTATTTGCACTTTGGTACAATCAACTCAACCAACATTATTTTGCTTGCAAATATATTCACTTCGTTATATACGTTACACTGTAGAAATATGATCACCTCATCGTTAAAAATAATGAATAGCTAATATAAAAAACAAATGTGTTTTTAAAGGTACAATCAACTCAACCAACATTTATTTGCTTGCAAATATGTTCACTTTGTTATATACGTCAATGTAACTATAGAAATATGATCACCTCAACGTTAAAAATAATGTGTGAAGTTATAACCCAAATTAATGTATTGTTCTCTTTAGCCTTCAAAATTTTAAATGAAGTTGTATACGAAAGTCTTGAGTCTTGAGTCTTGTCGCCAGACGCCATACATTCAATAATAGGTGTGTTTAGCGTAGAATTTCGAACTATAATATATAATAATTGACAACACTAAACAATACATAGAAAATCTCGCTTCTTCAACACTTTAATCTATCTTATCGAACAAGAAAATGAAGATATTCATGCCGTCGTACTCTGTTTTGAAAATATTATTCGTAACTTTTTAGAAAGAATAGTGGTGAGGACCTCAAAATGCCATGTACAAGTAGCATGACTCTTAAGATAAATTAAATAGTTGAAGTAACTTTATATTTCTTAAAAAAAAAATGTTTCCCAACTAGAGGCGCAACCATGAAAGCCCAATTGTCGGATCTTTTAAAAAAAAAAATACGAATATAACGAAAGGTGGGTTGAAAGTGCAAGCGTGAATCATAATAAATAGATTAGAGTATTCGATAGGGTTGAGCTCTATACCGATCAAACGTGTCGAAAAACGAACATAAACTCAAGGACCTTCTTTAGCATGCAAAAGTGGAAGAAAAAAAAGGTGGAAAACACGAAATTTTGGGCGATTAGACGACATGAAACATAGACTTGTATAATGTTTTATAATATATTCCATTATTAGGTTGTTAAATCTTCGTATCAAAGTGTTTCTGGCAGACTTCTCTAGCTACTTAACTATTTTTTTTTTATTAATCTGCAACTAATAATCAAGAAAATAAAAGGGTTTTTCTTGCTTAGGTGAAGGCCCTCCTATTCGTGTATCCTAATGAATTTGTTCGTTGTAATTGCTAGTTACATCAATATTTTAATTTAATTAATTGTGTCACTAAAGACTGGCTCTTCATAATGTCAATAATCAATTATATGCAAGGACATGTTAAGTCTCCAAGCTTTGCTAAAAAGTTAATTATCAAACTTTAATTATAATTACATTTAGTCTCCAACGACAAAAAAAAAATGTCTAAATTTGTTAAATCGTTAGGTGACCTACCTTCATGCAATATTCAAGGTAATATCCCACATTGATTTAAGATGTTCACGAAAATATTTGTTCATTCTAAAATCACCGAAAGTGTACGATTCGTTACAAGTAATGAAATGGGTTTTGAGTCCAAGTGTCGTTCCCACAAGAATTGATTAGTTCTAATTCTAATTACCGTAACCTTAANTAAGATGTTCACGAAAATATTTGTTCATTCTAAAATCACCGAAAGTGTACGATTCGTTACAAGTAATGAAATGGGTTTTGAGTCCAAGTGTCGTTCCCACAAGAATTGATTAGTTCTAATTCTAATTACCGTAACCTTAACCGAAACAATAAAAATTGAGAATGTTTGTTTTAATGAAATTATAACTAAATTAATAATAATTGTGCAAGTATAAATGAATTAACTAACTAAATGCAAATTTGATATGAATATGATTTGAGGTGTTTTCCTAATATGTGATGAATGTGTTAGGATCACGAATTCCTAAGTAATAATCTTTTTAACCCTAGTTTTACACTTTGACATATGTTTAAAAATATTGAAGAATCAATGCTCCTTAATTATTTAACAATCTCTCTTAAATAAAGTTAAACATATTTTCATATATGACTCAACATATTTCTATGATGGATGCAAATATACAAGAATGTATGAGTTTTTATGAACACTTTAACATTCACAGGTATAACGGTATATTTATATCTCATATCGGATCTTATAATGATTTATATATATCGAATTTATTTCTCTTTTCTCGAATGCATGAAATAAATCACCAAACTCACATAATTACGTTTACAATAATCATAGATAAATTAAAATCATATAAATCATTCAAATATCCAAAATATGTTTGTGATTGTCAAGAATGTAAAGGTAAGAATTAAAAATCAAATTACATAGTTCATCGTTCCTTAACACAAATAAATCTAACCTAGGATGGTGGAGAGAAGAAAATCAGAAAAATAATGAAGAAACGACATCACCATTTGAATTCTTGAATTTAATCTTTACGGCTGGTATTGTTATTCGTGTTCTTGCCTCTTTCTCTTTGAAAACATTGATAAAATTTCTCTCATTCGTTCTGGACGGCCCTAGGGTTTAAATAAATGTCCAAAGATTGGTTTCTATAAGAGTTGGAACGAAATAAAAAAATCAGAAATTCGCGCCCAGAATAACACTATGCGGTCGCATAGTTATGTTGAATGCGGTCGCATAGAATAATAAACTTTGCCCAGAAATTTTCTAAAAACATATATGCGGTCGCATATATTTATAACTATGCAGTCACATATTTATAATTTTTTTTCGTCGGACAGTTTTTAGTATTTTGATTGTATCTTTCTCTTCCGATATTCGATTAAGACGATTCAAAATGCGTTAGAAAGATAACTCAAAAGGCTACAAGTCTTCAAGAAATAAGAGCTTTCAAATTCAAACTTTTTCTATGCCAAAAATGGGTCTCAAACTAAGATTGAAAATTCGAAGCTTAACTTTTTCGGCTGCAAGTTGATATGTGATAGTACTTCAACCATATTTTATCCCTTTGACTTCTTTCCTCATCCAATTGATGCCCAACACTCTCAAATTTTCATCTTGAGATCGACACAACTTTCATTATTTGCACATGAGTCCTCAAACTTTGATTTTGCTTCATTTTAGTCATTTTTCGTTTGTTTTTCGAAATCTTCACCGTATTCATCATTTTTGTCCTACAAAACACAAATTATATCAAATTAAGCTATATTCCACATATTTATTAATAATTATTCATGTTTGTAGCCTAGACTGAGTGTGTAAAACGTACTTATCAAAAGACTAATTAGATAAACAATATATAAGGGTTTAGTTTGGTCCTTTTAATAAAGTTGACATTTTACACAAATAAACCACCATCTTGCATAGGCATGTTGAGAGTGATAACCCACGTCGATTAAAGTTGAAAGAGACAAAAATCATACAAGAGCCTAGGAAATCCAAGTCTAATTAATATGCAATATATTGTGAACCGCTAGCTTAACTTTTCTATGTGTGATTTAATTCTTTGTAGTCCACTTTATCAAACAAACTAAAATGGCTTATTTGAAATTTAATAACATAAGTCCATATCACCAAACAAACTAAAATGACTTGTTTGATAGATTGAATTATTCAGTATTAAATCATATAAAAGAAGGAAAAACAAATTAAAATCATGATTATTTAGTTAGGCCACACTTCCCCATCCGAAATGAATACATATTCCCCAACAAGATAGCTCCATTCTATGCTTTAGAAATTATTACTAATTATCGAGGAGTGGAGGCAAAGTAATATGAATTATAATCATAATTTTAATTTTAATTTTGTTTCTAATTATATTATTGATACGTTAGGTAGTACTGCCAAAACATACATTTATTGATCGAGAAAAAGTCGTGCCACCAAGAAACACTATATTAAATTAAAAATTAAAAATAGTTAGGAAATTTGCAAGCATATCACTAAAATGGACCGATGGCAACTACTTCATGTGAGTCTCCTCACCAAAAAAGTGAATGTTAATTTTTTTTTCTTAAATAAAAAATACGAAAAGTTTGATTAGGTCCGAGTTCGATTTGTTTTTTCTTATATTAATAGAGTTTCAGGCTCTACTTCATAATTGTAATTATTAATTTTTGTTTTTCTAGATATGAATTTCATGGTTGAGTGTCTCTCTCCCTACTCAAGAAATGCTTGAATTATCATATTTTTATTTTTTTGATACATGTAGGAAGTAAATAGATCAAATTTCTAGATTTTGGACGAGAAATCTACTATCCATGTCTTGATTATGACTGTGTCTGATTGTGTGATTAAGAGAAACAGAGTTCGCATATTTCATCTCAGTCTAATATCTCAATATTTTTCTTCTACTTGTAGACATTACCATGAAAATTATGCTAGATTTATTGTTGTAAAACAAACAAGATATCAGAATTGATCTGATACCACTTGTTAAAATAAATCATCGAATTGAGATGTTGAAGTTATATGACAAATAATAATGAAATATATGATCAAGCAAAGAATAATAAAGATAAGAATATGACAGATGAATTAAGAGATTTTATTGACTCAACAATAATGGAGAACAGAAAAAATTACAATGAATCCTATAATTCTAGTAATATTCTATTTTCTCACACTTTTAAATTGTTGAGAAGAGACGAGTATATATAGGCAACCATATAGGGCGACATCCGAACCATAATAGATGAGTTGTAGTTGAAGTAGAATGTCAAAAAACGTGTTAAAACGCGAAACGGACTTGGGTCGAATAACACTATCGCTCAAGCGACAGGTCCATCGCTCGAGCGACAGGCGAGCGACCAAGTCTCGGGAGAAAACCTGCAGGTGTTGCTCGAGTGGCCGCTAATGGTACGCTAGCAAAAATGCGGCATATTTTTTTCCCGGTCCATAATTTCAATATTTTCAAGTCCAATACCAATTTTCAACTCCCAATGGGCTTCCAAAATAGAACTTCAACTTGAAATAGGACTCCAATAGCATTACAAAGTTGAATTCTTCATAATATGCACTTCAATTAGAAATCTTTAATTATTTTAACAACTTTAACAAGGGAATTCGGGTCACACCCAAATTCCAACAATTTCCAACCTTGACACGAATTCCATCAAGGAATGAATTTGCTTATTCAACAATGGCCAAAACGAATTTCTTCAATCAAACACAAAATACTCCACATCTTCCAATGAATTCAAGCACTGCTCTCAGAATTACTTTAGATTCCCAAAAAATCATAATGATTTTGAATTAACCAAAATGGGCTGTAACACACCCCAAAACAGAATCAATACCAAATGTTTTTACAGAATGCCTCTTACTAGATTGTACACTTTCTACTCTACTTAAAGCATGCTCAGCAAAATCAGCATCCACATACCTTTTATTACTGGGTCCGTCTTTAGCAATTAAACACAATGGCACTAGGGGTGATGATGGAAATGCGGCATTACCCATATCTTCGAAACTCCACTAAGCTGTATTCTTTAAACCTAACCTTTTATGAGCTCCTAAAGGTATTGTACCAAACTGAATGTCCACCACATTACTGAACCTGTGCTGACTGACTCTTCTAGATTCTGCACGACCCTGTAAGATGTATAATTGAGACCTTTTCCATCCCTCCAATACAACCTAGGCACCCTTACAAATCTTCAAAACTCCACCTCCACCAAAGAACTCATAACCATTTGAATCAAGGATAGAAAATGAGACGATATTCTTCTTCAAATCTGGAACATGTCGAGCCTGACCAAGTATTATAATTGTCTCATCCAAAAGCTTCAATCTGATTGTACCAATTACAGCAACCCGACAAGATGCTTTGTTTTCCATAACCACGACACCTTTGGAAACAGTTTCATAAATAGTAAACAAATCCTTATTAGGGCACATATGAAACACACATGTTGAATCAAGAATCCAATCATTTTATGGTTTAGACTCAATGTCAGAAATAGCTAAGAGATCCCCATCACTTACAACATTCTCGGCGAGGTCTGATTCGCTTGAAGTATCTGAATATCTACTTGAAGCCATCCTTTCTTTATTCTACAATTTGTAGCAATCCTTCTTCAAGTGCCAATTCTTCTTGCAGTAGTTACAAATCTGATTACTAAACTTTGACTTCGATCTACCCCTTCCAAAACCACCATAAGCAATAAGGCAAGCTACATCTCTAGCCTCAGAAACCAGATGCTTCATCTTCTCTTTTGAATACAAAGCATCATACATCTCCTCTATGGTGCGAGTATTACGACCATACAAAATCGTGTCTCTAAATGAAGAAAATGAATCGAGCAACAAACACAATAGGATCAAGGCCAAATCTTTTTCTTCATACTCTACTTCCAATGTTTCCAAATCAGTGATGATCTCTTTGAATATAGTCAGGTGATCTTCCAATGTTAGTCCTTCTGCCCGTCGATGAGAGTATAAACGCTACTTGATAGTACCACGCCTATACAAGATCGTGTCTCTAAAAGAAGAAAACGAAGCGAGCAACGAACACAATAGGATCAAGGCCAAATCTTCTTCATCATACTCTACTTCCAAAGTTTCCAAATCAGCGACGATCTCTTTAAATACAGTCGGTGATCTTCCAATGATCATCATTCTGCCATTTGATGAGAGTATAAACACTTCTTGAGGTTCAACTTGTTTGTCAAACTTTTAGTTTTGCACAATTGCTCCAACTTCAACCATAAAACAGTTACTGAATTCTCCTTCAAAATGTCTTGAAGAATGGTATTTGATATATGAATGTGAGAAACTGCCTTCTTATCTTTCCATAATTATTCTCTGCGGTCAAAGTTGCGACATCTTGTCAATTCTCAGCAATGCATCATCCAAATCTAGCTATGCGAGTGCTGTACGCATCTTAACATGCCATAGCGAAAATCTAGTGCTCTGATCCAAAAGAGAAATGTCATATTTCATAGAAGCCATCACAAACAAATCAAACCCTGCGCTCTTGCGGAACTACTGAACCTAAGCTCTGATACCACTTGTTGTAAAACAAACAAGATACCAGAATTACTCTGATATCAATTGTTGTAAAACAAACCACCGAATTGAGATATTGAAGTCATATGAAAAATAATAATGAAGTATATGATCAAGCAATGAATAATAAAGACAAGAATATAGCAGATGAATTAAGAAATTTTATTGACTCAAGAATAATAGAAGAGAGAAAATTACAATGGATTCTATAATTCTAGTAATCTATTTTCTCACACTTTTAAATTATCGAGAGGAGCCAAGCATATATAGACAACTATGTAAGGCGACGTCCAAACCCTAATAGATGAGTTATAGTTGAAGTAGAATGCCAAAAAAACGTGTTAAAACGCGAGACGGGCTTGGGCCAGATAACATTGTCGCTCGAGCGCCAAGCGGGAGAAAACCTGTCGGTGTTGCTCAGGCGGCCAGCTAGTGCTAGGCTAGCAAAAATGCAGCGAGTTCTCTTCCCAGTCCATAATTTCAACATTTTCGTGTCCAATACCAATTTCCAACTCCCAATGATATTCCAAAATAGAACTTCAACTTAATATAGGACTCCAATAGCATTCCAGACTTGAATTCTTCGTTACATACACTTCAATTAGAATTCTTTAATTACTTTAACAACTTCAATAAGGGAATTCAGGTCACACCCAAATTCCAATATTTACGTTTTTTTTCAAGATTATCGAGGATCAAACTATTGCTCAATTGAGTGAGGTTTTATAATCGATAATGATGTTTTTTCCATTTGAATAGATCCAAAACCATTTGATATTTTTATTTAGCTCTACTAATTTTGAAACCTTACAAGAGAATGAGAAATAAGGTGATGTTGCTCTATTTTTATGTTTCTTCACTAATATACCTACCACAAAAATGTGGATAGACTATGTAGAAGAATACGATGGTTCTTGAGAGTCGATAAAAACACTAGCCAAATTACAATATAATTAATAATTTCCATGTTTCGACTTTACATAGACGCCAGCAAGCGAAAAAATTTACTTTTATTTAAAAAAAAAAAAAAGAGTTTGATATATTTAATTTTTGGGTGTTTCTTGTGAAACTTTGCATATGGGAATTGTATGACTATAATCACTGGTTCAACAAATGAATATCTCGATTGGGCCTTGTACCTTGAAAGACACAAAGAAAAAATATTCAAAGCCCAAAATGGTAGTGAACCTTGTTGAATTCTACACCTTCCACATCGAATGGACCTAGTTATTCAACTTCTATTAGGCTGTGTTTATAAAAACAAGTCGAAATTACTCAAAACCAAAGTTTTAAAGTTTTAATTTCAAATTTCAGATATAAACTTTATTTATACAAAAATCAGATATTAATTCATCTATTTTATCTATCTTTTCTTTCTCTCTAAATCATGATTACCCAAACTTAAAACCCTAATTTTATCCCTCTTCTACCCCTCCTCAGTCTCTCTCTTCCCCGCCTTCCCTCTCGTCTCTATCCTCTTCTCCTAGCACAGTCGTTCGTCAGAGATTGTAGAGCTCGTCCGGTAGTGGACCTGTCACGATGATTGGGTGTGGTGTAGCGTGTTATGTTGTGTGCAGTGCTATGTTTGGTGTTGGGGTTGGGTGAGGGGGTGTGTAGTAGGTGCTATGTGTGGTGTGGTGTGGTGTGGTGGTGACAGTGGTGTGTGCGGTGTGCAGTGGTTGCTGTGTTGTATTGTTTTGGCGGTGGTGACTAGTGGCATGTGCGGTGGTGTTGCGGGTGCAGTGTGATGATGGTGGTGTTCCAAAAATGGTAGTGGCGGCGGCGTGGTGGTGGCTGGTGCGGCGATGAAGGGTGGTTGTGATGATTTTTGTTGGGAGTGTATTGGATCTATGCGGCGGCGGTGGGATAGTGTCTGTGACCAATTATTTGGTTGATTTGTGACCAAATATTGGTGGTGGATCGGGATCGGGTGGGTGTTTTGGTGTATGTGACCAATTATTTGATTCATTGTGACTAACTATTAAAATGTGACCTTAAAATTTGATAATTACTTATGATTTGTGACCGATAAATAAATTATGACGTATAAATTTTTTATTTATGATCGATGAACAAATTGTGACCTATAAAATTTTTGAATTGTGATCGTAAAATAATTTGTGACATATAAAATTTGTGAGTTGTGATCAATGAATAATATGTGACTTATTAATTTGATAAATTTGTAACCAATGAATAAATTGTGATGTATAAAATTTTGATTTGTGATCGATGAAAAAATTGTGACCTATAATTTTTTTAAATTCTGATCGTAAAATAATTTGTGACATATAAAATTGTGATTTGTGATCAATTAATAATATGTGACCAGTTATATGGAATTTGTGACCTTAACATATTTAATTAATTTATTTATAAATAAATTTTGAAAACGTCTTATATTTGAAATTTTAAAACTTGATCTCTTAATTTTGAAATTGGTGAAATTAAACCTCTTAGTTATGTAATCTACCCTAAAAACAATCATGCTACATGTATATCATCTTTGACATCATTGTTTACATTGTACCACGTGACAATGTATCATGGACGATTTCAAAAAAAAAAACCATTTATTGCCCACAATTTTTTTTAAAACAAAAGGGATATAAACAATAATGTAAGGGAAACAATGTACATTTAGCATTATTGTTATAGAAATGTTTATACAGTCGAATTAAACAAATCAGGCAAGTTGGGACACCTTGTCACCAATTTTTCAATCGGATTGGTAGGGCTCTGGATTTAGTAACACTGCTACGATTTATATTCACGTTCCCAACTTTTTCATCTCAATTTTATCCTCAACCTCCGTAAATTAGCACATATTGTCCATCACAATGGTTTTTGTCCAAAAAATTTGTTAGTGCTCTTTAAAATAAGGAACAAATATTTAGTCACACATATGTATTTGTTATTTTTTGACTAATTGAAAATGATAAAAAAAAAAACAAATAAATATTTTTATGCCATCTTAAGAAAAAATTGGAAGAAATTGTC
>CAIGRR010229755.1:0-10622 GCA_903798365.1 Fraxinus sp. 1973-6204 | reverse complement strand
GCGTTGGTCAATGTTTGAGGAAAGACCTTGCACATTACTTGGTCTGGCGCAACCTATAGGTTCATAACGTCTGTGTAAACATTAAGATGGTTGATGGGGTCGGTGGTCCCATCATATTCTTTCATACGGGGGAACTTGAACCTGTCCGGGAGGGGATACAAAAGAACCTCTGGCAAGGATCTACAACCCATCAACAAGCCCAAGAGATTCAACAAAGGTGAGTTTTCTCTCTCTATGTTTTATGTATCTTGTTCATTTTTGTAGATATAGCACCCAGAAACACGTGCGAATGGAAGTATAAATTAAGGTTTTCTGTATGGGGACTGATGTGGTCATTATTTTGTACCCGAGCACGAGGACAACCAAAGGGTCCTACATTCTGAATTACGGCACTCCAATCCTCGGGTATGCGTGTCCTCGAACTATCTCGAGGATGGTCCCCCGCGTTGCTTGCTAAATCACGTATGTAGTCCTCAAGGTCTGTGTATGACAGAGATTCTTACTCAACCAAATTACGTGTGATCCGTGATTTCTCACCTTTGTTGGGCTGAATTAGAAGAGGCTAATTCAGAGCTCGGGATAGCTTTCATAGCCTCTTCTAATTCAGCCCAAGAACTCAGAAATTGTATCAAATTCAGCCCATAATTCTTTTGAGGTTAATTTCTCTCTCTTGTTGATGATGGGTTCATCGGGAACTCAAACCAATTCCCACGCCGCTAGGTAGACCCACCGATGTGTGGGTATATTTTTTAATTTAATTATTTAATGTGATAAATTGAAAGTTACTCACTTCTTAAAATATTAAAAATGTGGTCAAAAGTTAAATTTTTGATCAACCGATAGAATTATGGATAGAAACTGTTCAAAGGGCTTCACCTGCAACATTTGGAAATGTTATGGGTGACGGTTGCAACAAATAAAAAATTTGGGGAAATTCTACTAATATTTCAAAGGTTTGGAACTTTTGCTGCAATTATCCATTTTAAATTTGAATTAATTTTTTTTTATGAAAATTGCAAAATATACCGTTTAATTTGTCCATTTGAGTCGAAATTGCAATTTTACTGGTAACTAACGGCATTATGGATAGAATCAGTGATTTGGACCACGGTTACAGTCAAATATAAAGGTTTGAGAGTGCAGGCGCAAGAATTAAAGGTTACAGTATAATCTGCAGCAAAATGAACTGTTTGGGATCTCCACTGCAATTTCCCCCTTTTTATTCTCACGATCAAATAAAAACTCTCTTACGGGTATTGGATTGAGTATCATCCACGCAAGATGAATTAAGTAATTCTGGACAAATTAAATTGCAGTATTAAAATAAAAGGTTTGGGATCTTCCCTGCAATTTCCCCTTTTTATTCATACGATCAAATAAATACTCTCTTACGTTGGTATTGGATTGAGTATCATCCATGCAAGATGAATTAAGTAATTTTGGACGAATTAAATTGCAATATATAGTGAAGAGTGATTAGTGAGGAAGCCCATAGTTACTTCAAATTTATTCTCTCTTTGTTTGGATCTGTTTTGGCCGAACTTTTGCTTCTAATATTTCCACTTCTGAGTTTTTTGAAAAATATTACCTTAATTATCATTTGTAAAATAATTTTTAGAAGTGCTTCTTTTTTAAAATTATTTTTAGAAGAAGTTACATTGAACAAACTTTTTCAGAATTCCTTTTGACTAAAAGAATTATTTATGTAAAATTAATCAAAATGGTTCAAAAGTAACTTTTAAATCTCAAAAACTTCTGGTGGAAGCTGAAGTAATGACGTGAGATATATTGAGAAAAAAGAACCAAAAACATAAGCGTGGTGATCATTTTCATGGGAAAAAAAGTGTCGCCGACTAGGTGGAATAAAATGATAAATTTCGTGATTCACAGGGGTTCTACTTTCAACTCAAGTTGATGTGGAAATGTCCATGACTTCCGAAATATTGAAGATAGAGTTTGAACGACAAAACAATTTTTCTTTGGCCATATTCAAAATAATGGCATAATTTGATGTTACGTAATAACAACCATTTTTTTACCTTGTTCAAATCATTAATTTTTTTTTTTTTAATTCATGTGTTTTATTTTCTTAGATCGATAAGTAACTTCATTTTCATATAAACATGCATAATAATTAATAGTAATTTTAACTTTCCAAATCTAAAATCAGGAATAGAGTATTCGTAAAAGTTATTTTTTGCTTTACAAATGGAAATGATTTTATCTGTTGGTTACAATATTTAAAATGCATGAAATTTTTTTGAAAAACACGTTTCTTTATCTTCAAAAAAAGATAATTTCAGATGTATTGATTGGATGATTACATAAGGATTCAGAAAATACCAGATCCCCACCTACACAAGCAAATTGCCCAAAGATATGAGTCCTATCGAGTCCCTAAATGGTACGAGATGACTTATTTTATACCTCTAGATGCTTTAGTTTTCTTAAAGCAAACAATATAAAATACATTATTTAACGTGATTTGAATTTGATGTAAAACTCCTTTAATAAATAGAAGCAACAAATTTTTCTCACTCTTTTTAATTTATAAAAATGTTAAAAAATATATACTCTGTAAAAAAAATTGTCTAACCGTTTGCTCAATGTATGTAGTTTTATAAGTTAGCTTGTCTTTGAAGTAAATAAAAAATCTAACGTTTGTGTTTCAATTTTGAATTTATTTTAAATTTTCTATTTTGAGAGTTTGTTTTAAAATTGTTAACAATGCATTTGGTTTTTCCAATTTTAATCTCTATCAAACACACCCAAAATTTTAAAATATTTTTCTAGTTACAAAAGTAAAACAAAAATAAATAATAAATTGAGTTCAAAATATAGAAAATAAAAATAAAAATTAATGAAATGGACTAAGAATACTTTTATTTGTGATCATTTAAATACTTTTTTTAGAAAGTTTAAGTAAATAATTATTAAGAACTTGAACATTTTATTTTTCTAATTTTTTTATAATTTTACTTTTAAGAATTTTTGTTTTTTATATTTTAAAAAATTAGATTTTGTTTTTTCGAGATTTTTATTTTTATATATTTTCGAGATTAAGTATCATCCATGCAAGATGAATTAAGTAATTTTGGACGAATTAAATTGCAATATATAGTGAAGAGTGATTAGTGACGAAGCCCATAGTTACTTCAAATTTATTCTCTCTTTGTTTGTATCTGTTTTGGCCGAACTTTTGCTTCTAATATTTCCGAGTTTTTTGAAAAATATTACCTTAATTATCATTTCTAAAATAATTTTTAGAAGTGCTTCTTTTTTAAAATTATTTTTAGAAGAAGTTATGAACAAACTTTTTCAAAATTCCTTTTGACTAAAAGAATTATTTATGTAAAATTAATCAAAATGGTTCAAAAGTAACTTTTAAATCTCAAAAACTTCTGGTGGAAGTTGAAGTAATGACGTGAGATATATTGAGATAAAAGAACCAAAAACATAAGCGTGGTGATCATTTTCGTGGGAAAAAAAGTGTCGCCGACTAGGTGGAATAAAATGATAAATTTCGTGGGAAAAAAAGTGTCGCCGACTATGTGGAATAAAATGATAAATTTCGTGATTCACAGGGGTTCTACTTTCAACTCAAGTTGATGTGGAAATGTCCATGACTTCCGAAATATTGAAGATAGACTTTGAACGACAAAACAATTTTTCTTTGGCCATATTTAAAATAATGGCATAATTCGATGTTACGAGTCCTATCGAGTCCCTAAATGGTACGAGATGACTTATTTTATACCTCTAGATGCTTTAGTTTTCTTAAAGCAAACAATATAAAATACATTATTTAACGTGATTTGAATTTGATGTAAAACTCCTTTAATAAATAGAAGCAACAAATTTTTCTCACTTTTTTTAATTTATAAAAATGTTAAAAAATATATACTCTCTAAAAAAATTGTCTAACCGTTTGCTCAATGTATGTAGTTTTATAAGTTAGCTTGTCTTTGAAGTAATTTTAAAATATTTTTCTTGTTACAAACGTAAAACAAAAATAAATAATAAATTGAGTTCAAAATATAGAAAATAAAAATAAAAATTAATGAAATGGACTAAGAATACCTTTATTTGTAATCATTTAATACTTTTTTTAGAAAGTTTAAGTAAATAATTATTAAGAACTTGAACATTTTATTTTTTATAATATTTATTTTTCTAATTTTACTTTTAAGAATTTTTGTTTTTTATTTTTTAAAAAATTAGATTTTGTTTTTTTCGAGATTTTTATTTTTATATTTATTTTTATAATTTATCTAATTTTATTTTTTTGCATTTTTTTTTTGAATTATATCTTTTTAAAATTTCTTTGTTAGAATTTTATATTTTAAAATTTTTATTTAAACGCTTGTTTTCTAAGTCAAAATGAGTTTTTGAGTTTTATGTTATAATTTCATCATTGTTTTCGAAATGTATTTTCACTTTTCAGAAATATCATCAAGTACGTTTTCAGTGTTTTGCAAAATTGAAAATGTTTGAAAACGATAAACCAAACGCACCCTAACTTTGTTAGCAAAATTTTATAGTTAGAAAATTCGAAATCTGATTAAAGTATTCTTATTTCTTAATAATGGCCAATCGCTGATTCGATTTGTGCCATATACCTCGTTCATATTCCTCATCTTTTGGGTTTCCACTTTTAGCCTATATTTGGAGGTTTAAAAGATACTCGACATCATTCCCCCAACCACTCAATCAAACAGCATGAATATGGGCATTTTGGACATTTCGCAACTACTTTCCACGAGGTCAAAATTGTACCAGCAATGGTGAATATTATACACACATCCTGCCCTGTTTGAACCCCATTTTTACAAAAGAAATTAGAGCAATGCTATTAATCCCCACTGGGGATGCATCCCCAGTCTANATCCTGCCCTGTTTGAACCCCATTTTTACAAAAGAAATTAGAGCAATGCTATTAATCCCCACTGGGGATGCATCCCCAGTCTATGTGGCGTTAATGTGACATTAAATGATAAGTGAAATTAAATAAGTCATTTAATTTCACCTATCATTTAACCAATCATTTAAATACACATAGACTGGGGATTCATCCCCACTGGGGATGAATAGCATTTTTCAAGAAATTAACATGTTTGGCACTCATTCTGTACTTCATTCTTATTCTCATTTTTTTCACTTACTTCATTTCAACCACACATTCTTCTAATAAAATAATATTATACACAAATCTAAAATTTTTCATCTTTTTCACCACACATTCTCCCATCAATCACTATTCTAAAAATTTTTATCTTCAAAAAATGGGTGTCAAACACATATGCCAAATTATTATAGTGATTTTTATCTTCAAATAATAGTGATTTTTCAAAGGATATGTGGTTAAAAAATATAGAAATTTTTTTGTTTATGTGCAAATTATTTTATTTAAAAAATGTATGATTGAAAATGAATTTTAGACAATGGGGTTCAAACATGGGCTTCATTGCATAAGAACATCACTACATATTAAAAGAGTCAATACATTGGCAAGACACGTGTCATCATTTGCCGTCGTCGTAATTCAAATTTTTTTTTCTTCTTCCACTATTCTTTAACGCATTCTTTATTTTCCACGCAACTATTCTATACCTACTTCTTTTTCGGATCCTCCATCGGAGCGGCTCCCTCCGACCAACAATCAAACGGCCTCGCTCATAGAAAATCAGCGCTGTCGGCCGCCTTCACCTCCGTTTGCTAGCAATGGCATTCTCATTTTTACCTTCTCCTCACGCTGGACTCAGATTACTCATCCAATCATGTTTTCGCTACTTCTGAAAGCGTTGAGGTAAATGATTATTAATATTACCTATAGCTGAATTTTTTGATTGGAAGACACGGCTGTCTCCATTGAGGCATGTGCCTCCGTTGCGCACGGAGGCAATTGGGTGTAATGCCACAGTGGTTTATTTTGTGTTATTTCGATTGAGCTTCTGATTTCTTATCGTGTTCTTTAAATTGCGTCCGCAACTTGCAATTTCTCTTACTTCGAAAGAGAAAACCAAATTCCCAAATCCTTCCTTGTTTAGATAGATGACGGTGCACTGAATGACTTGTTGAAATGGAGGAAAATGTTTCTGAACATTCACCAAGTGAAAGAAGCGAACTTGGCTTTACTTTCTCATTTCTTCCCGTGAAACAAACTTCTTCTTCACAAATGAAAGAAAATGTTTCTGACCATTCACCAAGTGAAAGAAGGGAAGTTGGCTTTACTTTCTCATTTCCAATAAAACAAACTTCTTTCTTTACTTTATTAATTTTTTATTTTTGTTCTCGGATTGACGATTATGCTTAAAGCCTTCACATTTGACGGCGACATCAATCTAATCAAGAATTCAAGGTATGCTAACCACCCCATTTCCCTTTTAAATGATATTTTGTTGTTTTGAGTTAAAATTTGAATGATTGAGGAGTATGTGCTTAGTTAGATTGTGGAGTAGTGGATTGTGTTTGTGAAGTGCAAAAATTGTGGCTTGATTTAGACTAATCTCTTCAAATTTTAGGAAAAATATGTTGTATTTAAGGNCTTTTCTTCAATTTAAGGTAATTGATATTTTGTTGTTTTGAGTTAAAATTTGAATGATCGAGGAGTATGGGCTTGTGGAGTAGTGGATTGTGTCTGTGAAGTGCAAAAATTGTGGCTTGATTTAGACTAATCTCTTCAAATTTTAGGAAAAATATGTTGTATTTAAGGTGTTGGCTAAAAATGACGAAGTGGAAAATTAATGAATAATTAGGTTAAAATAGCAATTTGATTGAGTCAAAAATTCTGTGGAAATCTTTAACAAGCCTAATATTATTGCCTTAAAAAAAAAAAATCTTCTCCGTGCAGTACGGATGCCTCCGTGCGCAACGGAGGCACGACTTGTGCTTCAATCCACCCCAAAACCCAATTTCCACTCATCAGATGAAATCAAGTCCACATAACATGATAATGATGATGATATTTCTGGGAATTTTGAGGAGAAGAAGGGGCATTTAGAGTTAGGTAAGAAATCTCCATTTTTTCCATTTTACAGCCCTAGTCCGGCAGAGGAGATTTTTCAAGAAGCCGTTCCCGCCTCTCTCTCCAACGAAGCATATTCGGGCAGTGCTCGCAAGGCGACATGGGTCGGTGAAGCCAAATGAGGCAGCTATACTGGAAGAGAAAGAGGTGGCAGAGGCTGGACTAGATAAGAATTTTGGGTTCTCAAAGAATTTAAACAATAAGTAAGAGATGGAATTTAGCCCCTGTTTGACTCACATTATTTTTTTCATTCTCATTCTTCTACTCATTTTCAACCACACATTCTTCAATAAAATAATATTTTTCATCACATCAATAACTTTTCCTTCTTTTTCAACCACANNNTTATGAATTCCATGAAATACATGGTTAAAATGAATAAAGGGTCTGTTTGGTACGGATTCTCCAATTCTACAGTAAATCAATTCTCATTTTCAACCACACATTTTTCAATAAAATAATATTTTACATCACATCAATACTTTTTTCTTCTTTTTCAACCACACATTTTTCATCATATCACTTCAAAGAAATGCATTCTCTCATTTTAATATGCACCAAACACACTCTTAAACAATAATTACGACATGGGAGAAGAGGTGGGGAGAGGGCATTTTGGGTATGCTTGCATAGAAAAGTTCAAGAAGGGAGAGCTTAAAGGACAGGAGGTTGCTATAAAGGTCATTCCAAAAACAAAGGTTCAAAATATTATTTTCTCGTTTTAATATTTTCACTGACAATTTTTGTGTTGCTGAGTCCAGTGATGATTCTACTTCTAATCTACTTTGGATTTGTGGTTTTAGAGCTCAGGTTATGGTGATCTGATATGCAGTGAGATTGAACTATGCATTCGGAGCGCAATAGGTTATAAATTTATGAGCGAACAATTAAATTTGATTTTTCATGGATTTAGCTTTTTCTAGATAGAATTTCATAATTCCGTTTAGCTGCAAGAATGGTTTTTTTTAATTGAAGTGGATTATTTGATAGATTGAAGACGGCGTTATGGGTTTGAAATGAATGTGGAAGTCTATTTAGGTTTTATGGTGAAGCAGTTTATACCATCAAGAATTCTAGAATATAATCATTTCTACAAAACAATAATCAACTAACGTGCAACGCACGTTTTCCTCACTAGTATTGGATAAACTCTCTAAATATAAAATACTATTTAATTTAAAGAGTCAATGTTTAAAAATGAGCTCTGAGCGGATTTGACTCCAAATTTAGAGAGTCAAACCCACTCTTTTTTCTTTTATGTATAATGGTTAGGGGGGAATTTTTATAAAAGGCTTAGTCAAGCCCTTCAAAAGTTTTTTAGGTCTAACTTACTATAAAAAAGTTTTTGAGGCTCTTTTTAGGTTNTTTTTTTTTTTTTTGATACCCAGGTATCCACCTTACAGCGACTAAATCCTGGAGTCTACACCCGGCCCCTCAAGATGCAGACGGGTAAACCGCAGGTTATGCCCCAAACTGGCCAGTGTTTTAAAGTGCCCCCAACTGATCTGCCAAAGTGTCAAGCAAGTCAAACCCACTCTTTTTTCTTTTATGTATAGTGGTTAGAGGGGAATTTTTATAAAAGGCTTAGTCAAGCCCTTCAAAAGTTTTTTAGGCCTAACTTATTATAAAAAAAGTTTTTGAAGCTCTTTTTAGGTTAAAATGTCCAAATTGTCCTTTTACATATTGTTAAAATATCTTAAATACCCTTACCATACAATGACCATAATACCTATTTTTCAAATCAAAATTATAACCGTTATTTTCATCGCTCTTCTTCTTCTTCTCCTCATCCTCCTCCTCCTCCTCCTCCTCATCTTCTTCTTCTTTTTTAATTTATCTATAATCTTCCGCTTTTTATTCTTTTTTCCTCTTTTAATCTAGTTTTGCTCAAAATATAAAGAAGCACATCAAAGAAGAAACCCTTATATTTCTATATTTTATATTGGTAAGATATTATTTTCGCTTTTTATTATTTTTTAATCTTGGTTTTTTTTTAATTGGTACATATATTCATTGTCAATTGTATTTATTTAAGTGTATGTATGTATTTCTCAATTTCAAGTAGTTTTGAAAAGCAGAATCTCTTTTTTTTTTTAGTTACAAATTCATTACAGACGTATTAAACGACTGTATTCGTTTTAAACTACTATGTAATCGTTTAAACGACTAAAGTCGTTTAAAACGACCATAGAAACGACTGCAGCCACTTCATTTGCTAACATTCTAAAATCTTACTAGTCGAATATAGACTCAAAAACATGGATTTCTATATTTTATTTTGGCGATTTTGTTAATGATGATCAAGGAAATTTCTAGTTGAGGAGCCACTAGTACGACAACGATGGGGACGTCCTAAAACAACAAGGATTCCGTCTACTAGAGAGTTTCTGAAAAGACACAAGTGTAGTAGGTGTGCCGCAACTGGACACAACCGACTAACATGCACAAGTCGGACACATTTAGTTGATGAAAGAAGATTGGATGACTAGTATATTGTTTGTTAGGTTTTTTTTTTTTTATATAGTTGAGATAACAATGCAAATTGATTTCTACTTATTACAATGTATGCTCTATGTTGAGAGTTTTTGTCATAATTCATGTCAAAATTGTGTTTTATGAATGTTGAAAAGTTTTTTGAATGTTCATTTATGGAAATAACAAATGATGAATGGAAAACGACTGAAAAACGACTCTAGTTGTTTATAAGAAAACAACCACAGTCGCTTTAAACGAATGTTGTTTAACACGACTCAATCGGTTTAAATGACTCGCATCTAATTTTCAATCATATGCTCGTTATTCTATACAATTTTGAACAAAATAGTTTGAAATCAAACCAAGCACGATTTATAATGGTACACATGACGATTTAGCTTATCCAAATCAATTCGCATATCTTTCATTATACATTACTGTAAATCACATACTTGGAACTAAATACAATTTACTTGAACGTCATCTTACACTATATATTACTGTAAGTCACATAATTTGAAACTAAATATGGTATACTTGAATATTTTTAGTGGAGCATGATTAGTTGTATATAATGAAGTTCATCTTCCTATTCTTTTTAAACAAATAGGTTGAAACCAAACACAATATATAATGTTAGAAGTTTGATTCGCACATCATCTTGCATTATACATTATCGTAAGTCACATTATTTGAAAATAAATATGGTATACTTGAATATTTTTAGTGGAGCGTGGTGAATTGTATATAATGAAGTTCATCTTCCTATTCGTTTTAAACTAATAAGTTGAAACATATTACAATGTATGCTTTGTATTGTCAGTTTTTTTCGTAATTCATACCAAAATTGTGTTTTATCAATGTTGGACAGTTTTTTGCATTTTCATTTAGTTCATATAACAGGTGATGAATGGAAAACGATTTCGATCGTTTCATGTAAAACGACTCGGTCGTTTAAAAACGACCTACAGTCTTTTTCAGTATTTCACAAAAATAACTCTAGTCGTTTAAAACGACTACAGTCATTTCATGTAAAACGACTCACATCTAGTTTTTAATCATATGCTTGTTTTTTATACATTTTTTAACAAAAAAATGTGAAATCAAACCAAACACGATTTAG
>CAIGRR010229687.1:0-12945 GCA_903798365.1 Fraxinus sp. 1973-6204 | reverse complement strand
GATTGGTGAATTAATGTACTTTCTTAGTCTTCAAATCAAGAAGACCAATGAAGGATTGTTCATATCTCAATCGAAATATGCCAAGAATCTTGTCAAGCGGTTTGGATTAGATAGCAAGAAATACACTAGAACCCCTATGAGCACCAGTATCAAGTTAGGTTTAGATCCTACAGGCAAGAGTGTTGATCAAACAATGTATAGGAGTATGATATGTTGTCTGCTTTACCTCAATGCTAGTAGATCTGACATAGCTTTAGTGTAGGGGTCTGTGTACGTTTTCAGGCTGATCTTAAGGAATCACACCTGAGCGTCGTGTGACGTATTATTAGATATGTCAATGGTACTGTTGATTATGGGATCCTGTACTCTAAGGACTCTAATCTTTGTCTTGCTGGTTATTCCGATGCTAATTGGGTTGGTAATGCCGATTATAGAAAGAGTACTTCTGGTGGTTGTTTTTATGTTGGTGCTAACCTCGTTGTTTGGATGAGTAAGAAACAAAATTCTCTCTCATTGTCCACAGTCGAGGCCGAGTACATTGCGGCAGGAAGTTGGTGCACTCAACTGCTTTGGATGAAGTATATGTTGAGTGATTATGGGATTGAACCCTATGACTGTGTTTTGTGATAACACCAGCTCTATTAATATTTCTAAAAATCTTTTTCAAAACTCTCAAACCAAATATATTGACATCAGACATCATTTTATTCAAGAGTTTGTGGAAACTCAAATTGTGAATCTTGAACATATTTCTACTGAGAACCAATTAGCTGATTTATTTACTAAGCCATTGGATGGCATTCAGTTTGAATCTCTTAGAACAGCTATTGGTATTTTTGTACCTCATTGACTGAGTATATTTGATGCATGCTGATATTCTACTATTGTGTGACATTGTGTTATGCATGCATCATATTTATTTACTTATTTTTTATGCATTTTATTTTATGTTCTTGTTTTTATTTAAATTTTTATATGTTTTGTGTGCTTGGTGTATTCATGTTTTTATACAAAAATCAAACAAAAATATTTTCTTTTCTGACTTTGGTTTAAAGTTTAAAAAGGGGGGGAGGGGGTGATGTTGATTTAGAAAGGGGGGGAGGGGGTGATGAATTGACCATTTTTATAAGACATAAGCTTGATATTATACTTGCATGAATCAATATCTGTCTGGAAAAATAATCATAAGGGTCTCAATATCTTAATGTTTCTTTTCGAAGCCTACTTGACTTGAGTAATTAAGTTTGCGGGGTTTCTCATAACTTGGTGTCTATGGTCATCTGACTTGGATTAATCGGCCTAAAACTCGTTATAGGGATCATGTTAGTCGCTTAATGGAAATGAGCCTGCACTTACGATGAATAAAAATATGTGAGCATTCCTATTGAAAGTTGTGATAAAAAGAAAAATATTTATGATGTAAGTCAGGAGGAGAAAATAAATTCTTCATTAGAAATGAGCTTTCATATGTAGGTTCTACGGTTTAACTTTCATAAGTAGAGGAATATACTTATTAGCAGTGATGATTATCATGTATTTTTCACAAATTTAAGGTTTGGAGTCCTACTGCCAGAGGATTAGTGACTCTTAACACGTATGAGTCACTTATATCATTTACTCCATAGGTACTTTAGGTTGGAATTGTGGGAAAATTTACTATTCATTGCATATGCTTGTGATTGCTTATACCTACATTATTGAGATGTTGTGTGATATTTCTTTGTCCCTTCGACATTTGTGACAAAAAGGGAGAGATATTGTATTGTAAGGGGGAGAGATATATCAAACACATTTATTATTTGAGCAACTACATATGTCTTTAGGGGTCGATGGGGGTGAGACATAGATACATTTTGACATTTGAATTGATACAAAACAATAAAGATTTGTTTTTATCAAATGATAAAGTGAATATATTGGATATCAAAACCCACCTATTAATGTTATTTCCAATTCTTGACCCATATAAAAATAGTATGTTTTTAATGTTGATGACAATCGATAGTCCCATTTTATTCAATATTCTTTTATAACATATATCAAACCTAAAAAGATGAAAGAAATAAGAGAAATTCACGTTCTTGGTTCGAGTTTTGAAAACGTTATGAATCTTCGATCTCCTTATGCAATTCACCTTGATTTCCTCCCTATACTTTGTTCTTGGTCTTCAAATTATATGGTGAATATTGGGTAGAATCAAGTTTTTTTTTTTGCGTGTTCTTGATGTGTTTAGGTATTATATAGATGCACACAGATTTTTTTTTCATGTAGCGTTTCATCAGAATAAGGAAACTGAAAATTTTCCCTCTTGAACATGCATTGAGGCCACATGGTTGAGCCAGCTTGGGGACCTGTTAATGTATTAGGGTCTAGTACTGTCACACAAGGGAGAAAGCCTTACATCCGCATGGGTTTCTTAAGTTTCAATTTTCGCAATTTAGTCCCTGAACTTTCCTGCAATGTATTTCGATCATTTACACTTGTAATCTTGTTCTTTTCTCTTTCAATGGAATCTAATTGAACCTGTAGCATCGTCTATCTTCATTTTGTGGCCCGACTCAACTATTAAAATGTTGTAATTTAGTCCCCATAACTAATTTCGCCATTTTTCTCTATTTTCCTTTATTTCTTTCAATTCTTCATCAAATCATTGAGTTTTACCGATTAAACACAATATACAATGAATTAGGTGATATTTCATCAAATGAACTATAAAATGTTATTATTTAAGGTGCAGTGGTTTCAAGTATGATTTCATGTTATGCACAGAATTCAGCAAATGATGCTTCATACTCACCACATCGATCACTTT
This sequence comes from Fraxinus sp. 1973-6204, assembly GCA_903798365.1. NCBI lineage: Eukaryota > Viridiplantae > Streptophyta > Magnoliopsida > Lamiales > Oleaceae > Fraxinus > Fraxinus sp. 1973-6204. The sequence continues at coordinate 10,133 of CAIGRR010229687.1, read as the reverse complement.
TCAATACCTTAATTTTCTTTGTTAGTTAACTCTCAATTTCATTCTTATAGAGAACAAACTTTTCTTTAGTTTCGTCTTTATTTTTAAGTAGATACACATAATAATATTTTGTGGTATCATTAACAAAAGAAATGAAGTACTTGTTGCCACCTCTTGTGCACAAATTTTAAATCTCATACATCACTGTGAATTAAATCAAGTGGTTTTGCAACCCTTTCAATTGATTTAAATGATGACCTTGCCTATTTTACCACAACACAAGTTTCGCACTTATTTTTGAATCAATATGGAATGCAAGTATGCAATTCAAGTTAATTGATCCACGCAATGTATCATAATTAACATGTCCTGGTCAATCATGCCACAAATTGTAAGATTAATCAAGTAAGTAGAATAATTAACTTTATTAATTTCAACTTCACAACAATTACATTAAGCTTAAACACACCATCAGAAGCTTCCCACATGAGTACGATATTTTTTTTTGTAATGCTTATTGTATTGGGTTGTGTCAATTTTTTTGTTTCCAAGTAAAGTCATTTCCACAATAATTACATGAAGCTTTCCAAATGTGCTCCCCATTCTCAAACATCTTACTCCCTATTCTCAAACATCTTCAATTTGTGAAGTGCTTCCTGTTAGAACCAAATTATACAATTGGCAATTTCTAAATTTATAATTGGAAATTTCCTGAGTCAAAATTCTAGATGGTCAGGAACTGGTGTAGGAGCATGCAATCTAGGAAGCACTTGGTGATTATAGGAAGTAGGTTAGAAGTACTAAGGGTTTGTTGAGTTGTAAGTCAATTTGTCTATAGTGAATTTTACTGGCTTGGGCCCAGAGTTTTGTGATCCTTTGCGAAGGAATTTTCTCCATGATCAATTTCTTGGTATTGTGTACTTTCTGCAATATATTAACCGAGGAAATTCAACATAGGTTTAAATTGGATTGACTGACTTAATCATCTTGAAACAATTAATAAGTGATTTTTTGCTTTTAATTGGTTAATTTCGTTCGTAGGTCTAAACTATACAATAAGTCATTGGACTGAATTGATGATTCAATTGACTAAGATTACATCTTTTTCTAAGAAGACTTGGGTCAAAAAGAATGAACTCACATGTCAAAGTGATGTTATTAATTGCGGTGTTGCTCGTGTTGCTCTTCATGATAAGAGCACTTGCTTGCCTCATTAGTTGGTTGTTAGGTGCACGCATTTGCTTTATTCATGATGTTTACATATTCATACATGCTTTCTAAACTTTTTCCTTGTTTTATTTGTTTTAAATTTTTATTTATTATTATTGAAAATAAGCGTTAGAAAATATGAAAATGAGGAAAAAAAAAGGAAAAAGGTTTTTAGGATTTTTGATATTTATACTTTTGGACAAGTTATTTTGTAATCAAGTACTAATATAATTAATGAATAGTAAATAAAGTTCATTAACTTTATTTAGAACTTATCGTAAGTGGGTTGTGACTGCATATGTGATATTTGGAATGTCGATCATTGTGTAATGGGTTGATTTTGAATATGGAATGATCTTTAAACTAGTTGACCTAAAATCCTATATATTCGTCCCCTGGGGCATACCTCAGTGGTGCAAAGGAGAGGAGTGAGGTCTCAGCCGAGCTGGCAATCGCAGTGTGAGAGTTTGATTCCTGCCTCTAACAAGGTTTGGAATTGGACTCTTTGTAGGTATCAGTATGACAGCTCTTCTATGCTCTAGGGGTAGGACGGTGGGGGGCCCTCAAGATTGGGGTTCGACCTTTAAAATCTTATATATTCTCTTTAAAAGAAAGATTATTATTGAGCTTCAACGAAAAAATATATTTGAATTACATAAAATATTGTAAGACAATCTTATACTTTTCTTCGTAGCCGATTTGAGTGATTAAGCCTGCAAGATATCTTAATATTTGGTGTCCTATAAGTCATCTGACTTTGAAATCATCAGCCTAAAACTTGTTACATGGCTCATGTAGAAAAATTAATGAAGAAGAAGACACATGTAAGATTTAAAAAATAAAATACTCACAAATTGGGTGAGAAAGAAAATGTTATACAATTAAATATGAACTTTTTAATTTAAAAACAGGTCCTATTAGTAATTGGTTTGCCTTCACAATTTGATGAATATGAATATTCACTAGTGAGTTCTTTGCATGTCCTTTTTCATTGATTTAAGATTTTGAGACTTGCATACATGAGTTTAATGGTACTTTTTACACATATAAAAATTATTCCATTTAGGTTTAAAATAAGTTATATAGGAAAAGTTTATTATTTATAAATTGTACATAAATAGTACATTTAAAAATCCATGAGAAATAAAAAAGTTGTCTCAAAAAATGAAAACAAATTATTCTCCTATCACATGTTTTTCATAATTTTACATAATGGTACATGTACATATTTTTTTAACTCATTAATCTCCATGTTATTCATGGTTAGATTATTTATTTTCATTAGTTGTTCGTGACAAAAGGGAGAGAGATTAATATTTATTTTAGAGAGTTGAGTATTTAAGTTAAGGGGAGAAATTTTTGAGATTAGATATGAGCTAGGGGGAGAAACTAGTAATTTTTCCATATTGATATTTTGTCAAAATGTTTGTCTAAAATCAATATCATGTTTTGAATTGCTAGTTCTACTTTTTTTACTTGTCAATTTTACTTTTGTTTTTCACATGGTATTATTGTTTTCATGTGTTTTCGAAAACGGATTGACAAGAGGTTGAAGTAAAATTCGGACATTAAGTCGTTGGATAGTTTTATGGTTTGACTTTGACTTTGAAATAAATGATTTTATCACGGAATGTCAAATAAGAAAATTTTTAGGACCAAATTATATAATCGGTAATTTCTATATTATGTAATTGGCAATTTTCTTAGTGAAAACCATGTCCTTGTTAAATTGAATTAGGAGTTTATCAAGTTGAATCAAAGTCAAAATATGAGCTATTAAGTCCTTATTATAGTAAAAATAGTTTGGAGTTGGTGGTATAGTTCTTGGAGGAGTCAAAGATGTCCAAAAATATCACATATGATCATTCAATGAGTGTCAATTGTTGGACAGGTTTCGCTCCAAATTCTTAGTCAAGTTGCGACTCATTTTGAATATAAAAAACATTTGAATTTGAAACATACTATTTCAAGAGAAATTGTAGCCCTTTGGATCAGCTTTCCAATGCACTTAAAATCACCTCAATTGGATATCGAGAGAGAAAATTATAACAAAAATATAGAGTGCTGCTCAGCTATCACTCGCATGGAGCTCAAGTGGCTTGGTTATCAGAGGAATAGTAAATTTCGATTTTTAGCTGATTTTTTTTTTTATGTAGTGTATCACTTCATTATGAATGATACCAAAAGTATTGAAGAAATATTTTTGAAGAATACCAACGTATAATAATTAATCAACGTATAATAATTAATCAAATAAAATGATGCAATCCTAAAATTGAACTTACAAGGGAAAATCTAAAGTTTATGGACCTGCAGTCCGAACACCTAAATTAAAGTTGTAATATGTAATGCACGACTCTTAAGATAAATTGTGCAGATACTTGTATAAATAAATAAAATATCTTGTGGGGAATGCAATCATAAATCTATATCTTATTATTCTTTCAATACATGAAATTTGATGTGTACAATAAATGTGATTATAGTCGACTCATTTGGCCCATCTATTAATACTATCCCTAAAAGATTTAATATGTCTAAAGTATATAATTCAAGTAATCTTATCGTGAGCGGGAGTAAAAACGTGTTGTACTATTTCTTCCTCAATTACGGTTTTGTCTCATTGAATCTTCTTAACAAGATTTTTAGTAAGACAACTTTTATAGCATACTCGAAAGAATAATGTACTCTTTTTCCTTCACTAGGATTTTTCAACGGGATTTTTCCTAGAAAATTTTTAACGAGACATATTTTTTCTGTAATGATGCACATAACCTACAAGATAAATCCTCACAATAATATTTTTATCCGTGACAAATTGTTTAAGAACCTTGAAAAGAGCAACAACACAATATATTTTTCAACATTTCATCATGATGATTCTTTGACAAACAAAGATTGATAAATATCACCTTTAAACATGATATTGTTCAAAGGCTATAAGACAATATGAAACATACTTCATAAAAAAATTGTGATATTAAAGATAATGGCATACAAGACATGCATGATTATCAACAAGAAACTTCTTTAATTGAAATAAGTAGGAGCAGTTGTACTCTCTTTTCTTTGCTCGACTTTTCCCCCACTATATTTTTTTGACAAGTTTTTAACGAGATAGCATTTTATTACTCCAAATTATTTGTCTTTTTTCACTTGTTGATATCGAGTTTTTGGCAAACAAGTTTTTTAATAAGATAGTTATGTAAATGGTACTTATATTTACACCACAATTTTTATTTCTTGTACAACATTTTAATTGCACTTAAGGTTCTAATCTTTGCTCATTATAACACTTATATCTCTAACGACTTTGCATGGACTTCTTACCCTCAAACTTTCTATTAATTCACTTTTTTTTTTTGTATTTGAAAACAATTTTATGTCTTAAAGTTTGTTGAAATAGCATAAAATAACTTATATATTTCCCTCATTTCAAAGCATGAAAACTAAATATTTTGATATAAATCATCATCAAATACGAGATTTATTAATTAATGGAATATTGAAGATAAGAATTCTACGAATGAAAAAATGAAAAGGAGCTTCACTGCAATTAAAATGTAGGGTATCAAATAAAAGTTGTGGTGACAATATAACCACCATTGTATAAATAATCATTTAAGGGAGAGTATTGTAAATAAAGTAATATTTGTAAATGACCATTATATACTTATATAACTCTAATTATTATGATTATTATATTTCCTACAATCATAATTCTTTCCTATAAATATAAGACTTTGGTTCTTAATTCACACACAAGTTCATTGACTTCTCTACTTTCTTCTCTTTTCTCTCTAGTTTATAACAGTAAGTTNATATAAGACTTTGGTTCTTAATGAAATACATACAAGTTTATTGACTTCTCTACTTTCTTTTGCTCTCTCTAGTTTATAACAGTAAGTTCTTTATAATTTGAAGCAAAATTAAACATTAATTTTAACTACATGTACTATTAGTTGGATTTTACTAAAAATGGACCTTATAATGCACAAAATGTATATATATATATATAAATTATGTTATCCAATTTTATGTGTCAAATATTTATCATACAATTTGGAGAAATCTCAATAAGGGGGTGTTTGATGAATATTATTGTGAAATAATGTATTTGAAATAGTGATATGATGAGAAATATTATTTTATTGAATAATTTGTAGTTGAAAATGAGTTTTGAAAGAATATATTTTGAAAGAATGTGTGCCAAACAGGGGCTAAAGCTATAATATCACTTTTTAATTTATACGTGGTCACTTAAAATCACTAAAAAATATCTCAACACCTTAGGACATATTAACAAAATCATTTCTAAAATTATAACATTCATCGTACAATGCACAATCGCACTAGTGTACTCCATATGTTGATTTTGCTATCGTAATTTCAACTTATTTGGTGAGGAGTCTGTGTCAATTCAATAAAAAGTTCTATTATATTGTAAATTATTATTGTCTTTTTCTTCTAGCACCCACATTGCCAGCTTTTTATTCAGTTTGAAATTCCCAAATTGCATCAACTTTCTTTAACAATATATATACTTCCATAGTTTGGTGGGGAAGTCAGCATCCATTTAGTAAAGAAATATTTTTTATTACAATTTAATATAATTTTGTCCTCTCAAAGTCTACATTTCCAGCCTCTTATTCAATTAAGAAATTGCAAATTAAACTCCTTCGGGGGTGGCTGAGTTAGAGGAGCAGGTGAACGTGGAGACCGAAGGTCACGTATTCGAATTCCCTACCAACACTTCCTCGGTCGAGCCCGTCGCACCGACCTTACCTAGTGCGCTTTATCTCTCTTGTGTGGTTTGCGCCCTATGGAGTGAGGTTTATCGAGTGCGCACTCACGGATAGCGGTTGCGGGTTCCTACATCAAAAAAATTGAAATTGCAAATTACTATCAACATTCTTAAACAATATATACTTGCATAGTGTGTTGGGTGGAACAGATCTCGATTGCTTTCATTTTGCTTCAATTTTCTATCTTTCAAGCTGTGATAGGAAAGAACAGAAATGGCTTATTCTACTCTTCTTTCTCTTACTCACGTTCTACAACGCACCCTAAAATATGATTGTTCGTATCTTCTTCCCGGTGAGAAACAACAAATCGATTCCCTCCTCAAAAAATTGTTTGCTTGCAAGATTTTCTTGATAATTTTCCATGTGAAAACATTGAATCAATCGAAGATTTGGAGAGAAAGATCAGTGATGCAGCATGTAAAACTGAAGATATCATTGAATCCTGCATTGCAGATCGGGTTCTTGAAGAATCTGCAAGTCATAGTCACATCTTTAGAACTTCATTCCATGAAATAGCAAAAATAATTGAAGTTGATTTCATAAAGATAAGGGCTGAGAAAATTGAGGATGAGAGTGGCATACAGGAAGATTTGGAGCGCAACACTTCATTGCCTGTTGGTTCATTAAGACTTCTTGGGGTCAAAGAACTATAGTTGGTCTTGATGATACATTGGCGGAGATCAAGGATCTTCTAGTTGGAGGTTCATCACAATTTGAAGTCGTGTCAATTGTCGGCATGGGTGGCATTGGTAAGATTACACTCGCTCACAAAGTTTACATTGATAAATATATTGAGTATCACTTTGATATTCATGCTTGGCTCACTGTATCTCAAGAATATAGTGTACGAGAAATCCTACTAGGCCTCTTAGATTCCATGAAAATACAAATTGAGGAGAGGAGTAAAAAGGACATTGATCAATTATGAGAACTTCTTTACAAGAAACTTAAAGCCGGTGGGAGGTATCTCTTTGTAATGGATGATGTGTGGGATATCAAGGCCTGGGATAGTGTGAAAAAATATATTCCAAAAGATAAAACTGGAAGTCGAATCCTTTTGACTACTAGGCTAGAGAATGTGGCTAGCTATATCAACTTTGATTCGCATCTTCATCATGCGTGTTTTTTGAACGACGAAGAAAGTTGGGAGTTATTTTGTCAGAAGGTATTTGGAGAAGGCTGTTGCCCTCTTGAATTGGATTGCTTGCCATTTATAGAATTTCCATATAATAGGGGAATTCTACTACCAATTATACACCTTTTGAAATTGTATATGATTCTAATCCATTAAATCATTTTGGATTTCATTCATTTACCTGTTAATGAAAAAGGTAGTTTAGATACGAAGAAGAAGGCTGAATTGGCGAGACTAATCCATGAGAAGGTGCACTACCGAATTGAGAGGAAGAATGAGCATTATACTTCACAAACTAATAAAGGACAGAGGCGTGTTAAATTTGAACTAGGTAACTGGGTTTGGGTGCATATGAGAAAAGAGTGTTTTATGGCCCAAATGAGGTCAAAATTGCAACCGAGAGGATGGACAATTCCAAGTGCTTGAGCTACATCAATAACAATGCCTATGAATTTGATCTTCTAGGTAAGTATAAAACATTTCTACTACATTCAAATCTTTCTAATCATTCTCCGTTTGATGCAGGCGAGGATGAAGAGGATGAAGAGGGAGGAAATGATGAGAACCATGGGACAAAAGCTAGCAAGGATTCATTGACTATGGAAGAAGGACCATGACGAGATCACGAGAAAAGAAATCAAGGATGCCATAGGGTTACTTGTTCAAGCTATGTGGGCTGAGACTTTGATTACAACGAGCAAATCATCAAGTTTCTTGTTGGGTATACAAGAGAAACCAAGATTATTGTACTTAATTCAATTCAAATAAGAAGAAGCAAAACCTGGAGTGTGTGCACGGGGTGCAAAATTTCAACCCGTAGTCAAATTAACTAAATAGCACACGCGCGAGAAAATACATGGTGCGTTTGCACAATTTAAAAATCTGAAGACGGTTTGATTTTTCCTTTTTCAATTAAACTTTGAGGCTAATTAGAAGAAGAGGATTACATTAAATCAAAGCAAGGTTGCTTCTTCTTATGCATGGCCGAGGGGCCTCCGGTACAGGTGGGGGGGTTCGCCTTCGGGACTTCTCCCTTGACAAAAGGTTGCTTCTTCTTATTATTCGTTGAACTCAATTTTGAACTTATCTAGGATTTCATTTTTATGGCGTTCAACAACTTCATAACAAGGTTCATAATTTTTGTGATTAAGGGGTCAAGTTCCTTTATAACTTTGGTTCCTTGATTTAATAAAATATTGGGCCAAGCTTCAAATCGGAATTTTAGCTTTTTTGGGATTGTGATTCAATTTTTTGTGAGTTTTCAAGCTACTATTGCTACGTGGATTCACATCTCTTAGATTTGATATTTTTACAAGTAATGTATCTATTACAAATATGATTTACACATTTTTTATTCTGAGCTGATAAAAGTGCTCATGCAACATTTCTAATGTTTTCATAACACGAATATGTCCCATCAAACCCCTACTATGTGCTTACGCACTAACAATTCTTGCATAGTGATATTAGGAAAATGTTTTCCTTACCTTATTTACACCGAATGACAAGGAAAAATCTTGATATACTCCAGCCATCTCGCATCCCTCTTCTTCAACTTACCTTGGCCCTTGAAATGGTTCACTGAATTTATGACATGTGTGTATTTGATCATATATAGGACAATTAAAAGTTGCATCAAAACGGATCCAATTCCTATTTCTGAGGAATCACATTCAATCTAAAAGGTCTTGTTAAAGTTAGGTAGCGCTAAAATAGGTGCAGAATACAACATATTCTTAATAATATTAAATGCATTTTTTTTTATGTGAACCTCAATAAAGAATGTACCCTGACCCACATAAGATTTGATACGAACACCATGAAAGATAAAATCAAAGTTATAACCTTGACCTAATGATTTCTTGAATTAAAAACCAAGGTTGAAAGGGTTGAACGCCACTAAATTTTATGCACAAAACATTTCTTGAATGTCCTTTGTAAATTATTGATGTAAAAGACTAAAGAAGATGATGAAGAGTCAATAAAACGATGGAGACTTGATGAAGATTCAATGAAGAAGATGAAAAAAAAAATGTAGAAAGATAAAGATATATAACCTTGATTTTAGAGCCATAGTTTTGATACCTCACACCCACGTAACAATAGTAGCTTTGAAACCCCACACAAAATTGAATTACAACCTCGAGAAATCTAAAATCTTGATTTGAAACTTGACCAAGAATTTATTGAATCGAGGAACCAAAAATATGAAAGAACTTGACCCCTTAATCACAAAAATTATAAATCTTGCTATGAACTTGTTGAACGCCACAAAGATGAAATCCTTGACAATTTCAAAATTTGATTCAATGAAGAAAGCAACCTTGCGTTGAGTTCATCTCTCAAAAGTTAAGTAGTTTACAATGAAAGAATGAGGCCATATGTATAGGCAACTCATAAAAACCCTAATGAAACCGTAAAATATCAAGAAAATATCAAACAAATAGAGTTCTAAATGAAAAAGGAAAAATTGAATTGCCTTCAAATTTCTGTACTATGATGCTGCAACATGTGTTTTCTTGCGCGTGTACCGTTCAATTGATTTGGCTACGAGTTGAAATTTTGCACCCCATGAGTGTGCAACCTATTTTCCTTGCACAAGCACCGCTTTACTCCAAGCTTCCCTTCTTCTAATTTAACAGAATTAAGTGCACTACTCTTGGTTTTTCATCCATGCCCAACTTGGAACTTGGTGTTTGGCTTGTTGATTTCAAACTCTTGATCTCCATAACTCGAACTAGTAAATGCATGGTTTCATTGATCCTATGTAACAACCCGGGTCCTACTTAACGGGCTGTCCCGGCCGTTAGATCGATGATGTACTATCCCCACTATACCAACGTGGGTCTTTTTAGCATACTTTGTCCTCACTCGCAAGCTCTCCGAGAAAACTTCCCAGGAGGTCACCCATCATGAGATTACTCCAAGCCAAGCACGCTTAATTGTGGAGTTTCTAACGATGGACTTTTGGAAAAGAAGGCGCATCTTGTTGGTATGAGTAGTAC
>CAIGRR010229642.1:0-10254 GCA_903798365.1 Fraxinus sp. 1973-6204 | reverse complement strand
GGTGAGTTGCATATGATGAGGAGTATAATGAAGTTTAAGTAGATGAGTTTGGGTAGAGCTCAAGACAATGGCGATTTGAGTTGTGATGAGGGTGGTAAGAAGAAGGGCAAGGGATGAGACAAGTCTAGTGGTAGACGGTGTTACAATTGTGGTAAGACTGGACCTTTTATTAGGGATTATCTCAAGAAGAAAAAGGATAAGTAAAATGATAAGAAGAGAGACGTGGCGAATGTGGCTATAGGGTCGAGTAAAGACCCTAGTGAGGTTTATTAAGTGTAAACCTAGTTACTGCATGTGTATCTGTGTGTATCATTTCTACATGTGTGTGATTGCTCAATTTCGTTACGTGATTATATATTGCATTTCAATATGTTAGATATGTGCATTGGCATGAATTGGAATGATCTTATTACTTGGTGTAATTATTAGCATGCATAGTGGGTTGGGATGCATTAGAAGTGTGTTGTATGTCTTTTGGTAAGGTGTATTATAAATGCCTAGGGATACATAGGTGGTTTGTACGGGGGATGCAGAGTATGATATTTAGATCACGAGTAGAGAGGTGATAAAATGTCTGAAATCTTTTATCTGTGAAAGAACCTGATCAGGTGGAGTGTGAGAGATGTACTTCTATCACTTCTGTTAGGTGGAGATCCATTATCCACATAGGTTGGGAGAATTGATGTGGTTACGGAGGATTATTCCAAGAATTTAGGTGCTATTTGGTTTATCAGTTAGACATAGGTTGAGTGATTAGTCTCGTGAGCATAGGGACGATGAGGTGAGATACTGAGATATGTGTTCTCGAGGTGTTAGCGACACGAAATTGGATAGGATAAGTGTGGTGAGATCTTTTCGTGGGGTCATTTATGTATTTGTTGCATATGTGTTGACCGTGTGCTTGATTAACTTGGTGTTAATTTGTTGTTCTGTGTGAACGTGTCTTTTTCGAAAAGATATGTATTATCCTATATGATATCTCCATCGTATGTTTATTTGCTCTTGATTGATTGCTGTGATTATCTATTTCTACTTGAGTGTTCTTGATCTTAGCCCTGGTGAGTATATGAAGTAGGTATGGTATGTGTTTCGGGTTTGAAACATGAGGTAAGGCTCGTGATCCTAATTTTATTGATTACCTTGATTACACAAGTATTAACTGTGTGTTTTGATTGCTTGCAGCTTGATTGCGTATCAAGGTGGAGATTTGTTGGATTTTGATGCCCAATAAATTCGTGCGATAATTTAAAATAGTTGACAGAAAATTTATCGACACCATAAACTTGGCTCGACTCGAATACGACCAAATCTTTTGGAAGGCCCAAGTTGGAGTTGAATTGGTGGTTTGATTAGTGTGTGGTTTTGGATTATTGTTAGTCCATTAACTTAGGCCATTTATCTTGTTATTAAGTTGGCACATTCAATTGAAGTTCTTTGGCCCAATTATTTGTGACTTGATCCATTTATATATCCATCTATCCATGTGGCCATTTTCTTCTTTTTATGGCGGTGCGTGTGTGTTTTGAAGAGAGAAAAAAACATAGTGAAGGAGTTGTTTCTTGGTTGAGCGATTACCATTGCTACCTCTTTGTTTTCCCTTGCCTTTGTGGCTTGCAAATTACCACCACCATCATCCTTTGTAGATACAAATATTGGAGCAACCAAAGTGGAGGAAAGTTTTGGGTCGAGCCTTGGTGTATGTGGTGTTTGTTTGGTTATTTTCTGAGCACGAAATCCACAATTGAAGATTTATTCCCCTACATTGATGTTTTTGAAGTTTGGAATTTGTTTATAGTTGTTAATGTTATGTTTTCCATCAAACAGTCATCAATATATAGATGGAGACAACCTTTGAATCATGGACATTATGATCAGTAAAAAAACACAACTTTTCTCATAGTACAAGTCTCAAGAGCTTGCAGTCGCAGCCGATCGCCGGTAAAGAACCTATAGCCTTGGATCTTGCCTTCCCAAAGCCAAGTCCATCTTTGTTCATTTTCACGCATCCAAAACATCCTATTTGATGTTGTTATAATTTGAAAATATTACAACTATTCATACACATTCAATAGTACAAGCTTACACACAACTTACAGTAATCTTACTATAAGAGAGAGGTAAACCCTCAATATAGGAAAATAAGTATAAACAAGGATTTTCAAAACATGACTAGACCCTGTTTGACAATCATTATTTGGGAAAAATAATGTTTTGAATAGTGATTTTTAGGAGAATGTGTGGTTAAAAAGTATGAAATTTTTTTAGATTTACGTGCAGAATATTTTATTATATGAATGAGTGATTGAAAATAAATATATAGAAAAAAGAGTTTTAAAATAATCATTGTCAAACATGATATATAAGGAAATTTTGAAGTGTTAAAATTAGAGTATAGCTAGTTTTAAAGCCCCCTTTTTTTGTCATTTTCCAATTTTCCTTTCAATTTAAGTTGATATATATTCTAGTTGGGCTCCTCGATGTGGACTTGCATAAAGAAAGAATAACAAGCCTTTGTAAATTTGGGTAAAACTTCCCAGTAATCCCCTCGTTTATGAAATGGTGGTAGAGACCGGTTGATCCCACCAATTTTTCACAATGACATTTGACCAAATTTAAGCAAGAAAAAAGTAAAAAAAATTAAAGAAATGACAATACTCGTTCTACCTCCATTTTGAACGTTGAGAATTTGAAAATCTTACCATTTCTTGTTCTTCAATGTTTATTCATCTTCTCCATCTCACATCGCTATTCTTCAAGGTTTTTTCATCCACCTCCATCTCCATATTCAAGGTTTTTCCATTTTTTCTTATAATATTGATGGATAATGTGTTTTTAGTTTCGATATTCAAAGATTTAAACAAAAAGTTCTTTTATTATGTTGAAAAAATTCAAATTTCTGAAGAAATCACAACAGATTTGTTATATGTTAATGAGGTTTGGGGGTCCGGTGGTCCGAGGTCCAGGGATTTGTGGTCTAGGGATTCAGGGTCGAGTGGTACGAGGGTTGGGGTCTATGGTAGTCTGAGTGGTTTAAGGGTCCGGCTAGTTCGAGCTTTGAGGAGTCCAAGATGTGATTCATGATTCGAGAGTAAGTCCGGGCAATGATCCATTGATCGTTGAGAGAGGACCGATGACTAGGTTGCGAGGGAAGCGAGTCAAGGAAGCTATGGGATTGCTTGCTCAAGCTACGGTGGATGAAACATTGATCACGTCAAGCAATGAGACAAGTTTCAGGTTATGCTTGGAAGAAGAAACAAGATGGATCAACTTGGTTCAAGCATCGGACGAGAGAGTTGAAAGGCGAAGCTATGCGACCGCATAGCACTCCTATGCATGTGATCGCATGCATCCAGACCGTGACCAGAGGGAGGGCAGCCTATTAGCCTATGTTACCGCATGTAATAAACCTATGTGGTCGCATAATTCAAACTGGGACGCGATTTTTTCTAATTTTGCGTAATCTTCTATTTTAGTTAAACACTATTTTTGTGATATCTTTTATTATTTTAAGAGTTTAATTCTGTTTTTTACTAGGATTTTAGGGACTCCTTATAAATAGGATTATCCTATTCATTGTAAACAGACACCAATATTGAGAGATTATTTGAGAGGCTTTATTGCTTTCTACTTGTTCTTCAATCAATTAATTTTGAACTTATCAAGTTTATTTCTTGTGTCGTTCAAACAATACGAGTAAGATTCTTGAGTTTTGTAATCACGGGGTTAACATATGTCGGCGATTGTGTTGGTTCCTTGGTTCAATATTTTTGAATCAAGTTTAAACGTTGATTTCTTGACTTTCTTGGGTTGAATCAATCTTGTGTGGGTTTCGTATCTATTATTGCTATGTGAGTTCGCATTAGTTGGTATTAGATCAAGATTCTAAAAATCAAAGTTATATCCTATTTATTTTTCCTTTTTGTTTGAGTATTTTGTTTTTTGTTTTTCGTGTTCTTCATTTTTTTTAGTTTCCAATCCATAAAATACCAAAAAAAAAAAAATTTAAAACTTGTTTGTGTGCTAATCTAGCTCCCAAATCAGTTTTTGTTTCTTTTGCGGTATCTAGTTGAATTTTTGAACAAAAAAGGAAAAAAAAACGAAAATCCGAAAAATTGCTAGCAGTGTTTAATTTTCATTTGTCCAAGTAAGAAAAAATTCAAATTCAAAAGTGTCCAATCCAAATTCAAGAAATATCTTCTTGAATATTCCCTTAGTGTTCTATTCAAGTTACAATTTCTACTTCTTAAGTCATTCTAGTATTAGATTTTTTCTTACTTAAATTTTTGTTTGAAACTCTACATGGATTTATTATGATTGAGTTCGAATTAGCTCTTTGAAGCACTTGCAAGAAAGCATTGAGTGGAAAATGGCAGAGTGGTGAGATTAATAGAGAGAAAACACCAATTTGAGTGATACACGAGCTTATACACGTGAGGCAAATATTAAATTAGATTTAAGATGTCGGATATAGACGATTCTACTTTAACCACGAATAATAACCAAGTCAACATGTCGACTGAGGTGATACAACGATTTGAAAGGTTGTTTGAGAATGTGAGAGACATATTGGATAGGCAAGACACGTTGCTTGCTAATTTATATTGGGAACAACCCAGAGAATTTCCTAAAGTAAGGAGGTAGGGAAGGTGAGATATATGGTGGATTATGATGGTAATTGGGAAGCGGATAGTGATATTGTTGAGGATGCATCGATAGATGTCAAGTTAGGAAGAATGAGAGATAGATGAGTTAGGTATGAAAGGAGTGGTAGATATCTTGTTGGAGATGGTGTTGATAGAAGTATGGGCAATATCAAGATAAGAATTCCTCCATTCAAAGGAAAGTGTGATCTGGAAGCATACTTGGAGTGGGAAAAGAAAGTAAACTTGATATTTGATTACCACAACTACTCGGAGGAAAAGAAGGTAAAGATTGTAGCACTTGAATTTACAAATTATACTATCATTTGGTGGGATCAAGTAGTAACATCTAGGAGGAGGAACCGTGAGAGGTCTATTAATATATGGGAAGAATTGAAGGCTATCACGAGGAAGAGGTTCATGCCTAATCATTATTATCGAGAGCTTCATCAAAAATTGTAAAGCATCTACCAAGATTCTAGGAGTGTGGATGAATATCACAAAGAGATGGAGATTACGATGATTAGAGCAAATGTTGAGGAAGATATGGAGGCCTCCATGACCCCATTTTTGAATGGTTTGAACATGGATATAGCTAATGTGGTAGAGTTGCAACATTATGTGGAGTTGGAAGTCATGCTACACGTAGCTATGAAGGTGGAAAGACAATTGAAGAGAAGGGGACAACTAGATATTCATTGAGTTATTCAAGTTCTAACTTCTTGGAAGCCAAAGTAGGATAACAATAAAGGTAATGGGGGGTTGTTTCAAAAAGTAGGACTGAGCTACCGAAGGGAAAAGAGGAAGTTGCTAGCAAAGCTACACCTAAGGTGGATTCCACCCCTCTAGGAATTGGGATATCAAGTGCTTTAGGTGCTTAAGATCGAGACACATTGCTTCTCCATATCCAAACAAGAGGCGGTGATCTTGCGCGACAATGGAGAACTGGTGAATGATAGTGATGGTGAATATGAAGACATGCTAGAATTGGAAGATGCTAGCAATGGTGATGAAGTGGAGTATGCAGTAGGAAAGCTATTAGTTACACGATGAGCTTTTAATGCTCAAATTAAAGTGGATGACTTGGAGCAGCAAAGGGAGAACATATTTTATACGAGATGCTAAGTCAATAACAAGGTATGTAGTATGATTATTGATGGGGCAGTTGTACCAATGTGGCTAGTACAACACTTGTTGAAAAATTAGGATTAACTATGCTAAAACATCAAGGTCTTACAAACTGTAATGATTGAATGAATGTGGAGAGGTTAAGGTGAATATGAGAGTGTTGGTGAGTTTCTCAATTGGAAGGTATCATGACGAAGTGATATGTGATGTAGTTCCTATGCATGCTAATAGGAAGGTGATTCATGAAGTGTACAAAAATAGGTACAACTTTATTAAGGATGGAAAATCTATTATTCTTGCACCGTTGACACCACAACAAGTGTATGAAGATCAAATCAAGTTGAAAAGTGAGAAAAAAAAAAGATTGAGAGAAAAAAGGGAGTGAGATTGACCCTTCACAACAAGAGAGCAAGAGAGAAAATAGTGAGATGGCTAAAAGTGAGAAAAAATAGTAGAGCCACAAGAGAGGAAAGAAAAAAAGTCTTATGAGAGGAGAGAAAAGTTGAAGGTGAATTTCTTTGCAAAGGAAAGTGAGTTGAAGAGGGCAGTAGTTGAGAACAAACCCATGATCTTGTTGGTTTATAAGAAGTCATTCTTCAATCTTGAGGAATCTAATATACCCCTCCATAGGTTAGCTACTTTTTGTTGTAGGAATTTGAAGACATTTTTCGGATGACATGCCTAGTGAGTTACCACACATTCGAAGCATTAAACATCAAATTGACTTTCGTACCTGGAGCTGTCATTCTAAACAGGCCAACTTATCGAAGTAATCCCATGGAGACTAAGGGACTTCAAGGGCAAGCAGAAGATTTGATGAGTAAAGGGTATGTGAGGGAGAGTATGAGTCCATGTGTCGTGCTGTGCTACTTATGCTAAAGAAAGATGGAACCTGGAGGATGTGTGTTGACTTCAGGGCCATCAACAATATAACGGTGAAATATCGACATCATATTTCTAGGTTAGATGATATGTTAGACGAATTACATGAATCATGCATATTTAGTAAAATTGACCTTAAAAGTGGGTATGATGAGGGAAAGAGATGAATGGAAAATGGGTTTTCAAACTAAATATGGGTTGTATGAGTGGTTAGTCATGCCATTTGGACTTACCAATACACCTAGCACATTTATGAGATTGATGAATCATGTTTTACGTACATTCATAGGTAAATTTGTAGTAGTTTACTTTGATGACATCTTGGTGTATAGTAAGGATTTAAATGAATATATATGATATTTACGATGTGTTCTTATGGTCTTAAGGCAAGAAAAAATTTATGATAACTTTAAAATGTGCACATTTTACATGGAAAATGTTGTTTTTCTTGGTTATGTCGTTAGTGCTAAAGGAATTGAAGTGGATGAGGAGAAAATCAAAACCATCAAGGAGTGGCCAACACCTAAAAGCATAACTGAGGTAAGGAGCTTTCATGGGTTAGCTAACTTTTATAGGCGTTTTGTTAAAAACTTTAGCACACTTGTCACACCACTTACGGAGATTATAAAGAAAAGTGTAGGATTTCATTGGGGCGTTGAATAAGAACATGTTTTTAATACTATTAAAGATAGATTGTGTACCGTACTGATTTTATCATTACCTAACTTTAACAATACTTTTGAGATTGAATGTGATGTCTCAGGAATCGGTATTGGAGCTGTCTTAATGCAGAAACGAAGGCCAATTGCTTACTTAAGTGAAATGATAAGTGGAGGAGCTCTCAATTATCCTACATATGACAAGGAGTTGTAGTTCGAGCTTTGGAGACATGTCGGTATTACCTATGGCCAAAGGAATTCGTGATTTACACCGACCATGAGTCATTGAAGCATTTAAGGGGTCAATGCAAGCTAAACAAGAGACATGCAAGGTGGATGAAGTTCATCAAGACATTTCCTCGTGTTATTCGATACAAACAAAGTAAAGACAATGTGGTAGCATATGCTTTATCAAGGAGGTATGTACTTTTAACGTCTTTAGGTGCTAAATTACTAGAATTTGAATATGTTAAAGACATCTATGCTAATGATCCAAATTTCTCTAATATATACGAATTATGTGATAAGGGTACATGGATAGATTTTTTAGGCATGATGGGTATTTATTTCGGGGAAATAAGTTATGTGTTCCTAAGTGTTCAATGAGAGAATGATTAGTACATGAAGCATATTGTAGAGGTCTAATGAGTCATTTTTTGGTTAAAAAGACCTTAGAAATGTTAGGTGAACATTTTTATTGGCTTAAAATGAAAGTTGATGTTGATCGGATTTGTAGTAGATGCATCACTTGAAAAAAGTCGAAATCTAAGGTTATATCTCAAGGTTTATATACGTCATTATCAGTTCCTAGTGAAACTTAGGTTGATATGTCTATGAATTTTGTGTTGGGCTTACCTAGGACTAAGAAAGAAAGTGATTCTATATTTGTGGTGGTAGATAGATTTAGTAAGATGACTCATTTCATTCCATGTCATAAAATCGATGATACCACCAATATTGTGGATCTGTTCTCTAAGGAAGCAGTGCGCTTACATGGGATTCCTAGAAGCATTGTATCGGATAGGGATGTTAAATTCCTTAGTCACTTTTGGAGGATTTTGTGGAATAAGTTAGGAATTAAGCTATTATTTTCGCTACTTGTCACCCACAAATGGATGGGTAAACCGATGTCGTAAATATGATTGTGATACAATTGTTACGTACTATAGTTAATAAGAATTTAAAGAGTTATGAGGAGTGTTTACCATTTATAGAATTTGCATATAATAGGGCCACACATTCTATTACTTCTTACTCGCCTTTTTGAAACTATATATGGTTTTAATCCACTGACACATTTGGATTTAATTCATTTACCTGTGATTGAAAGGGGTAGTTTAGATGGAAAGAAGAATGTCGACTTGGTGAAATCACTCTATGAAAAGGTAAAGTTGCAAATTGAGAAGAAAAAAGGGCATTACACCTCTCAAGCAAACAAGAGACGAAAACGTGTTACATTTAAACCAGGAGATTGGGTTTAGGTACACTTGAGGAAAGAACGTTTTCCAGAACAAAGAAAGATGAAGTTACAGCCACGGGAAGATGGTCCATTCTAAGTCATTGAAAAGATCAATAGCAATGCCTACAAGTTAGATCTTTAAGGTGAATATCATGTTTCGATTACTTTTAATGTCTATGATCTTTCTCTCTTTGATGTAGGTACATATTCGAGGTCGAATCCTTTTGAAGAGGGAGGGGAGGATGTGATTCATAATTCGAGAGCAAGTCCGAGTAAGGATCCATTGATCATTGAGGGAGGACCGATGATTAGGTCGCGAGCGAAGCGAATCAAGGAAGCCATGTGATTGCTTGCTCAAGACATAGTGGATGAAACATTGATCACGTCAAGTAATTAGAAAAGTTTCATGTTGGGTTTGAAAGAAGAAACAAGATGGATCAACTTGGTTCAAGCAACGGACGAGAGAGTTGAAAGGCGAAGCTATGCGACCGCATAGCACTCCTATGCATGCGGTTGTGCATCCATACCATGACCAGAGGAAGGGCAGCCTACTGGCCTAGGCTGCTGCATGTAATAAGCTTATGTGGCTCCACAGTTCAAACTGGGAAGCAATTTTTTCAAATTTCGCGCAATATTCCGTTTTAATTAAAACTCTATTTTTTTGATATCTTTTGTTATTTTAAAAGTTTAATTCCGTTTTTTACTAGGAGTTTAGGAATTCCTTACTAATAGGATTATCCTATTCATTGTAAACAGACATAAATATTGAGAGATTATTTGCAAGGCTTTATTGCCTTCTACATGTTCTTCAATCAATTAATTTTGAACTTATCAAGTTTATTTCTTGTGGCGTTCAAATAATTTAGTAAGATTCTCGAGTCTTGTAATCATGGGATGAACATATTGTTGGTGATTATATTGGTTCTTTGGTTCAATATTTTTAAATCAAACTTAAACGTTGAAATGAAGAGTATATTTGCCTTTTTATTGTTAAAAAGGTTATTCTGATGAATAATGAGTGCCCGTTCGGTAGAGATTAAAATCGGATTAAAATTGAAAAATTAGTCGTTATCGTTGACTTTTATTAGACGAATAGACTCAATAACGACTATATTTTCAATTTTAATTGGATTTTAATCCGGAACGGGCGTGAGTGAGTGACGCCTATTGAACAGGGTGTTCGGCCATTCCAAAAACGCGACCCTTTGTAATCAAGATTTTACTCACCGTTTCTCGCGGAGAAAGAAGAGAATAGAGAGAAAGTTAGTGAGAGACAGAGAGATGGATCCCAAATTCACAGAGGTGTCCCAAATATTCCAGCTATTCAAAGCGGCGTTTGTACGGAAGGATTTTGATGCTTGCATAAAACTTCTCTCTCAGCTCAAGGTACAATTTTGTTCGCTCGAAACCCTTCATTTTTAACTGATTTTTCAAGGTTCGCTGAAATTGAACACTTCTATAGTTTCCCCAACTTTATCATGATGTA
>CAIGRR010229627.1:0-18490 GCA_903798365.1 Fraxinus sp. 1973-6204 | reverse complement strand
TGCACGAGTCACCAACTAGTATTTACTATTTAGAAAAGAAAAGAGGTGGACGGACTTCAATGAACAATTGGAGTCTGTTTAATTTCTAACTCAGATCCACCATGATGAGTCACGCCCACACGTGTGCCCCAAAACTTTCTTTTCATTTTATTTTCAGAAATTCCAGCTTTCAAATAAAAAAATGACTTCTAGAATTTGATTTTCGTTATCAATATCCCAACACATTTTAATAAGAAAAATGCTATAAATACATAATTGTACTCATAAGGGTGTCTTATTGGGAGCGTCGAGTGTCCATTTATGAACACCTCTATGACACAACCCTTTTAATAAAATCAATTTAAGCTCAAGTGGAGCTCATCTCACTTGAATAATTTAATAATAATAATAAAAAATTAACGTTAATTCTTGGAACAGAGATAATACGAATTACAAAGTGTTATAGGAAACAAATTTTTCAGTTTTACAAAAATGGATCTGCTGAAAAGTGTTTGAACACTCACATGAAGGTGGGCTCCATGTGAGTAAAATATTGCAAAAAAAGTGGCTCCACCTGTGTGTTTCTGTACACACAGCAACCCTGAATTTNATGAAGGTGGGCTCCATGTGAGTAAAATATTGCAAAAAAAGTGGCTCCACCTGTGTGTTTCTGTACACACAGCAACCCTGAATTTTCTATATGAAATGTGGATACTCTCCTCCACTTTCAAGATTACCCCACTAAAAGCAAATGAAAAAAACAAGCAATCAAGCTGTTGGCAACTTTTTCTTTTTACACGTTCCGCTCAGCTTAGAAATAAGTGAAACTTAGCCCCGTTTGAGCTCCACTTTATAACAAATCAGTTTTTAACTATATATTTTTCTAATAAAATAATTTTTTTCTACTTTTTAATCATATATTTTTTTCAAAAAAATTGCTATTACAAAATATATTATCACAAAAAATGGGGCTCTAACTCCTGAGTTTGGCTATTTCTTTTCAGATTGTACCAAGTCCAATCACCACTAAAGAGATAATTAATCAAAGAAACAGACAGCTGCTGCCAACTGAGTCAATCATGGAACGGAATGATTTTCCCTCAGATTCTGAACAGGATGAGAGGCAAGAATCGAATAGCAGTGAACCCCTGGATCGATTTAGTGAGTTACCTGACTCGGTAATCCACTTCATCTTCTCATTCTTGCCCATGGAATATGTTGTTAGGACGACTATTCTTTCCAAAAGATGGAAAGACCTCTGGACCTTTGTTCCCTACATCTATTTTCAAGCTAAAGAAGGTGAGTTAGATGAGTTCACAAACTTCGTTAACCGGACACTAATGCTCTGGAAAGGTAAAAAGATTCAGAAATTCACTATTGGTTTTGAAGATGTCTATGAACCATCTTCATGTACTGATCTTAATTTGTGGGTCCGTTTCGCTTTGGAACATGAAGTTGAAGAGCTAAACCTAGAATATTTCTACGTTAATTTGGATACCAACTACTGGATGCCTCAGCGCCTATTCTCTTGTTCATCAATCAGAAAATTGCACATCTGGGATTGTAATATGGAGGTTTCTGGGAAAATACATTGGGATCAACTCAAGAGTTTAACAATTCATAATGTGCGTTGGGGTCAAGTTGAGATTGACAAAGTGTTATCTGGCAGCCCTCAATTGGAAATCTTGACCATGTACGGCTCGAAGAACGTGAGTATTCATTCTGGTAGTTTGAAGAAGCTATTTATTGATTATGATTCACATATTCGTTATGGTAAAAAAATAGAATCCGTGCTGAAAATTTGGACTCCAAATCTTGAAGTATTAGAAATTTCTGGGTCTTTGTGTTGTAAGTTGTTGCGAATGAACGTCCCATCTTTGGTTGAGGCAGCCCTCCATTTTTCTCTTGCAATCTCTAATGACCAAGGAATGGTGAGGGATATTTTCCAGAGCATTCATCATGTTGAGAAGCTTTCACTAGGAAATTGGTGCATTAATGTCTCTCTCTCTCTCTCTCTCTCTCTCTCTCACACACACACACACACACACACTTCATACATTTTAACTAATAAATTAAGCTTCTCTTTGGGGATCTCAACTTGATCCACTGGTGTACCAGGTGCTATCAGTAATGGAGAAGAACGATTTGCCTTCACCTCTGTTAAATTTGAAGTGTTTAAGCGTAGGTGCTTTTATTGGGAAAGATGTGTTTGCCGGAATTGTGAACCTCCTTGAAATCTCACCAGATGTGTCCATTTTAGCCATAGAAATCAGGGATCGACTCGGATTATATGAGGTGATAAAAACCCCAACTTATTGGATTCAGTATTCGATAAGATTTTAGTTTCTTCCTTTGCTGCATGGTACTCACAAACAAGCCATTGAACAATTCTTTCGTGCATTCATGCGATTTTTCTGGTTTATGTTTCACTCAAGGTGCTGAACATAATCGTAACAGACATCTTCTCTACAGGCCTGCAGAGAATCTATTTTCCGCCAAATTGAGGAAAACTTCAAATCACAGATAGAGTTACCAGTTTCCTTTATGATGCGTTTGAAGACAGTACAATTACATGGTATGCAAACGACAACTCAATGTTTTCATTGATAGAGTTTGTGTTGAAAAAGGCTAGCAAGCTGGAGAAAATGGTGATCCGGGCAAAACGAATTGAATCAGTTACATCAGAGTTATTATTTGTAATAGCGCAGAAACTGTTGAGAATGCCACGATCCTCTCCCAATGCAGAGGTTGTTTTGCGCAGATGGTATTCCGAGGATTAGAGCATTCTCGATGGTTTGTTTGGTGAAACAACTGACAGTATGAACCGAAAAAGATGTCTAAATTTTGTTCAATTGCGTGTCTAATCCTATCAAGTATCGTGTGTCCAAAGATGCTCAGAGCATATGTTATGTTCTGAGATCGTCTTATTCGTAACGACGACAATATTTTATCTTCTTCTTCTTTTCCCCTTTCAAGTCTAGCGCTGTATGTACAAGGGTAGGTACTATGTTTTACTCTCGTACTCCCAAACTGAGTGTGCAATAATTTTGTGAACTGTTTGCCATGAATAAGATTTAGCTTATATTTTAGGGTTATGCTACGTGTACCTAACAAGTTACATAATTTTTGACCGATCGCCACTTGTCAATTCGGTCAAAAATTATGTAACATGTTAGGTACAAATAGATTTGTCCTATACTTTATAGTTAACGCTGTCCATTATTATCAAAGAACAATGGTTGCAAGAATCGGAGAGCTGTAAAACCCCGAGATTGACTTGGTGAGTTACCCCGACTGGTTAATCAACGTCATTTTCTCTTTCTTGCCTATGGAGCATGTTGCAAGGACAACCATTCTTTCGAACGTTGGAAAGACCTCTGGACCTCTATTCCATGTGACGTAGACAAAAACATGAAATGTAATAAAAATGTCTTGTTCGTAACACACAAACGGATGTTATTCGAATTTCACTTGAATGAATGTAAGAAATATTGGAATCCACCAAATATAATGAGAAAAACTAAAATATTATTTATCAAAAAAAGAATGTAAAGTTTTCACAACCTTATTTAAAGACTCAAAATAAATCTACCCGACACAGGACAGAAACTTGAATGATAATAAAAATGTCTTGTTTTTAAATAAACAAACGGATGTTTCTCGAATTTCGTTCGAACGTGCGTAATAAATATTGGAATCCACCAAATATAACGAGAAAAACTGAAATATTATTTATAAAAAACGAATGTTTTCACCAACACATATTTAAAGACTCAAAATAAATCCACCCGATGCAAGTAAAAAACGTGAATGATAATAAAAGTGTCTTGTTCGTAATACACAAATGGATGTTGCTCGAATTTCACTCAAAGGGACGTCAGAAATATTGAAATCGATCAAATATAACGAAAAATTGAAATATTATTTCACACTACAATCTTTATTAGTTGAACTATATTTTAATTTCACTCAAGGTCTCCAATCTTTTTTTCTTATAACACTTAATTTTCTAATTTTTTTGATGCATTCTTATCAAAAATATTTTTATTAATTAGCATATCACGTCTGGAATAATGATTTCCATCGAAATATTCCATTGGGAAAATATTAAGTAACTTATCTGCCCGATATTTTTTTAAAAATAATAAATGTAAAAGTGCGATAAAATATTTTTCCACATTTCCAGCATGCAAGCATAATATTTTGACATATATCATCACCAAGCACAATGTATCCTCTAATTAATGAAATGATAAAAATAAGATTTTAGCTTACAATGAATAAAGGTCGAGAACTTTAAATGCAATTAAAATGTGGTGCAAAAGATAAAAATTGTAGCATGAAATTTTCATTTTCATTCTTCTACTTATTGTCAATCACACATTTTTTAATAAAATAATATTTTCCATCACATCAATAATTTTTCCTTCTTTTTCAACCACACATCCATCAATCTACTATTTCAGAATACATTTTTTCAAAATAATGTGACTGAAATACACCATTACTAGATTGGACGAGACAAAAATTGACAATTATTGGGGACAAAAACAAAAATATAGAAACTTGGGGAAGGATGTGAAATATTGGAAAGGCCATAAAAGGAATTATGAGAAAATGAAAACCAGAAAAGTTCAGAAGAAAGGAGGGGGAGACGTGCTCTTGTCTCCACTTCAGGTATTTCTCTTCCGCATATACATATACATACGTTCGTGATTGTATTATGTGTATGTATACATCGATATCATTTGCATATGCGAAGTCGATTTGGATTTTTTTTTTCTAGCTGTGATCGGTGGTTGAATTCTGTATTTTGTTAAATCGAGGATTCTAGAGGTAACGATAGTTATTTTATATAAACAAAATTTCCTTGGAGTTGAATGCGAGGGGATTAGTTGCTTAGATTGGTTTTTCTACTTGTATTTGCGATTCTACTGATTTTGTTAGGGTTTCACTGTCATGTTATTGTTTTTTGATCTGTTTGATTATTGGAGGTTTACGTGGTTGGTCTTGTAATTTTGTGCCATTATTTGTTTGAGCATGTGCTGAGGTATTATTTTTGCGATGAATTTGCTTAGTTGTGGTGTTTAGATGTTGGATTATATTGATGATATTATGTTGGTTAAGTTTGATGATTCACGCCCTCTAGTGTTGCCCTAGAACTGGGGCATACTCACTCATGTAATTACAAAAGGTTAGTCTAAAAAAATTGTAACAAGTGAATAAATTAGTTCAAATTGTAAATATGGATTTGGTACTACATAGTGGGACTGGAAGGTAACTGTAACTAGAGAAATTTTCAAAAATTTTGATGGTGTGAGTAAAAATGATGATTTTGAAGGAGATAATGGGGAATTAATTGGCAGTGTAAATGGGGATTTGAAATTGGATATTGCTGTCATAGATAAGCTCTTTATGTAAGGTTCAATAATTCTGTTGCTGATGTTTCTGAGCTGATTTTGTTTTAATACCAAATGTCTAGATGTATTATGTTGTTTTAGTGTATTTTGTCGCATTGGCAGGCTATCAATTATCAGACTGAATTGCAGTGTTTTAATGCGTTGAACTTGTGCTGTAATAAAGCATGACAATGAACCAGCGGAATACTATTGATCTAGACCAGGGATGGGACTTTATGCAGCAAGGGATCATAAAGCTGAAGAACATTTTAGAAGGGCTTCCGGAGCCACAATTCAGCTCAGAGGACTATATGATGCTCTATACGTATGATTTTATTGCACTGCTTACTGTTAGTTAGTGTTTGATATCATTGGCGATGATTATCCCGTAACTGTTTCTTAGATTCCTAAATATTTTCTACAGGACAATTTATAACATGTGCACTCAAAAGCCACCACATGACTATTCACAGCAGTTGTATGACAAGTACCGCGAGTCTTTTGAAGAATACATTACATCAACGGTTAGGCCGACACCGTTTCTTTCATTTACTTGTAGCGACAAAGTTGTATTATTGCATACTGATGCATACTTATGTATTACAATTTAACTGAAGGCTGATGCTTTATATTTACAATGACAACAGTGCACATTGGAATGTTGTATTTCTTTTTCACATCTCACTTGGTGTTTTTGAAAAAAAATCATGGTTCCTACTAATGTGTTCACGGCTGCAGTTCATTTCTTAAATAACTAATACTGGTCTCTCAAGTCTATTGTATGTTGAGTTGATCATTTTTCTGCCCATAGCTCTTATATTTTGATTCTTCGTGATGTTTATTCTTGAGATGCATCTATCCAACTCTGTGGATTTGCCCAGGTCATGGAAAGGCTAAATTTTTTTTATTTAAACAGCCAATCAAATTTTAGAGTTTTCACCACTAACATGTCATTTCGTCAGTATTATTTTCTCGCTAACATTCACATGATATACAAGAGTTTTTGAGAAACATTGTCCTTATGCAATTTTGCTTGCCAATAAAAATATCTATAAATTTGTGTACTGTGCTGTATTACTAACTCAATGCTCAGCATCCAATATTATTGGTGGAAGCTTATTGTGCTATGGTATCTCATTAATGCTGTGTGTGTGTTTGATTGGGGTGGGGTGGGGGGGGGGGGGTTGGAGGGCCTCTTTTAACTTAAAATATGAGTATTGTGTGCATATAAGTAGAAAGGCTATGCCAAAGTTGCACTCATGCTTAATATAGCTCCACCATGCATCCTCCCTTTCTATGTGCCTTTGTCCACCCTCATCCCAGCCCCCGTCTTTGAATGCCCAAAAATCAGTTTAACTGATTTGGACGGAACAACTTTTTGGAAACTATGTAGCATCATTGTTTATTGCAGTTGAATAAACATCATATTCAAATTTACCCTTGAGTTTCATTTTGAAGCAGTTCCTGATTAATGACCTATTGAAATTCCTGGATGAATTGCTAGAACTGGAAAAGAAGGAACAGAGTACCAAGCTCTGTTAATCTAATTTACCTCTATTTGTTGTTCGATCTCATGTTTAGTTTTAAGATTCTATTCATTATCAATTTAACCGTTTCATTTCCTCATGTTTTATTTTCCATTTAGGTACTGCCTTCATTGAGAGAAAAACATGATGAATTCATGTTAAGGGAGCTTGTGAAGCGGTGGTCTAACCATAAAATCATGGTCAGATGGCTTTCACGATTCTTCCATTATCTTGATCGGTACTTCATTGCTAGGAGGTCGCTTCCACCACTCAAAGAAGTTGGTCTTACTTGCTTCAGAGACCTGGTAACTTTTGATTGTATGCCATCTTGTTTTCTTGTTTATTAATTTCCATCTGTTTCTGTTTTGAATTTCGCTTGCCTCCAAGTTGAAGCAGTTGTTCATTCTTTGATTCTTTTTGTGTCTTGCATATTTTCTTTTCTATATTTTTCCCTATTTTCCATTTCGTGTTTTAAATTGGGTTTATAAAAAATGTTGGTTCTAAATTCTACGTTCAGGTATACCAAGAGTTAAATGCAAAAGTAAGGGATGCTGTTATATCTCTGGTATGATCTCTGTCAGTTCTACAATTGTTCTCAATTCTGTTTGCAATTTTCTGTTCATTTGTTAACAATCTTTTTCTACTAGATTGACCAAGAGCGAGAAGGAGAGCAAATTGATCGCGCTTTATTGAAGAATGTGTTAGATATATTTGTTGAAATTGGAATGGGGCAGATGCAGCAATATGAGAACGATTTTGAAGCAGCACTGCTCAATGACACTGCAGCTTATTATTCACGGAAGGCTTCAAACTGGATCTTAGAGGATTCATGTCCGGATTATATGTTGAAAGTAAATATTCCTT
The DNA here is from genome assembly GCA_903798365.1 of Fraxinus sp. 1973-6204. Classification (NCBI taxonomy): domain Eukaryota; kingdom Viridiplantae; phylum Streptophyta; class Magnoliopsida; order Lamiales; family Oleaceae; genus Fraxinus; species Fraxinus sp. 1973-6204. The sequence goes on along the minus strand of CAIGRR010229627.1, from coordinate 10,722 downwards.
ATCATTTTACCATCCCCAAAAGAGAAAAATTTTAAGGGAAAAGAAATAGAACACACGTACACATTGGAAAAAAGGGGAAAAAGTTCCAAATGGAAATTTACTTGCTTGGTTTATAATAATCTTCTTGCATATCCAGGCTGAGGAATGTTTAAAGCGGGAAAAGGACAGGGTTTCTCATTATCTCCATTCAAGTAGTGAGACTAAGTTGCTTGAGGTTTGTTCCTGCTCTTGAAAGTGGGTGTTGTTTTGTTGGAGCATCTGGATTGGTTTAATAAATTGAGGGTTTCCATTAGATATTCTAATCTATTTGACTTATCCTCTTATGACCATACATTTTTTTGTTCCTGTAGAAAGTACAGCATGAGTTGTTATCTGTTTATGCCACCCAACTGCTGGAGAAGGAGCACTCTGGTTGTCATGCACTGCTTAGAGACGATAAGGTACACGTGCTGCTGCAAGTGACGAACCATTTTTTTTTATTGATTTATTTCAATCCATTGAAGATCATCCATATATTTTCTGTCCACAGATAGAAGATTTGTCAAGAATGTATAGGCTCTTCTCCAAAATACCTCGAGGCTTAGAGCCTGTTGCTAATATATTTAAGCAGGTCGTGATCTGCTCAAGTCTTAAAAGTCAGCCTTATTTTCCAAGTTCTCTGTTTCTAATATATAATGGCATCTTGAGTGCAGCATGTTACTGCTGAAGGTACAGCGTTGGTTAAACAAGCAGAAGATGCTGCTAGCAACAAGAAGGTCCGTCATTTTATTTTCTGTTTACAGATATTTGTTTTTGTTTTATTTCTCTGGGAAATAAATCTGTTGTAAATATGGTTCTGTAAAGCTTGAAGTTTCTTATGCTATTCGCCTGTAGAAAATAATTTGTCTAATAGATTTGTGAAAGTTAGCATCGCAGTTGGATCTTTAACATATGTAGTTAATCAATCATATATGATGGGAAAGTGGATGCAGAGGTAATCCAGTTTTTTATGTTTATTCAAGCAATATAGCAAATAATGCTGAGAAAATTAATTTAAAAAAAGAGAGAATTTAAAATACCATTCTTCTGGGAACAACATAGTGTAAGAAGCAGAATTTGTTTTGTTGCTAGGTTTGCTAATTGCATCTTTCTGAGCTGTAAACAGAATGATGTTATCTGTTCTTATATCCCAGCTAGTTTTATAGAAGTGTGACCCAGCCTTTTCATGTTACTCCATGGTTTGTAAAGGTTCTGTAAGGCGTGGTGTAAGAAGCAGAACTTGTTGTGTTGCTAGGTTTGCTAATTGCATCTTTCTGAGCTGTAAACAGAATGATGTTATCTGTTCTTATATCCCAGCTAGTTTTATAGAAGTGTGACCCAGCCTTTTCATGTTACTCCATGGTTTGAAAAGGTTCTGTAAGGCGTGCCTCACTGTAGTGCCTTGAGGCGCTAATTTTTGTGCTATTTTTCTGAGGCAGACGCCTCATTCAATGAGGCTTACGCTTCGAGTTGCGTGATGTATGTGCTTCAGTTTTTCCGTTACTTTTGATGTTTTCTCTCTTTAGTTTTTTAAGTCTGAACGTGGGGCTTTTTTATTTTGGCCCGTCTCAAATAAAACGTTGTCTTGGGCACATCAATTCTTTTAATTGTTTGACCTAATCAATCCCACGCCTCACCATTCCCAATACACCCAAAGCTTATTCAGGATGTGTTTGAACCCCATTTATTGTCGAAAACGAGTTTTGTAATAGTGAACTTTTGGAGATTGTGTGGCTTAAAAGTAGTAAAAAGTTTTGGTCAAAATATTATATTGTAAGTGTGTGTAGTTGAAAATGAGTTTGAGAAAAAAATAAGTTTTTAGATAATTGAGATCAAAAAGGGGCTCAATAAGATTTCAAGCCAGCAAACTCGTGCAGGTATCTTTTTGGTTTTTTTCTTTTTCTTTTTTCTGCATTTCATCTCCTTTCCTTTTTCATTTCTGTTTTTATAAAATTATATTAATAAGCGGTTGTATATTTTGGTGTTATTTCTATGGGGAATTTTTATGATTATTTTTGGTTTATTATATGTTTATTTTTGTATAATTTTCTTTTTTGACTTAATTTTTGGTTTGCGGTGAGGTTTAATGAAGACAAAATGCCTCAGTACCTAGTTCTGCCTTTTTAAACATTGGGTAACTCCATTTGTAAAGAAAACTATTTGTGAGAAATTTAAATTAGAAATAGGAAACACCATTCTTTCAGAAACAGCGAAATATATCATTTGTTTTCCACTTCCCTCTACTGACTAAAATTTCAGCTTAATATTTTTTTATCTTGTTTTTGCATTGTTTTGGAAAATGAGTTTTTGAAGATCCCTAACATAGAAGTTTAAATGTATCTTTTGCTGTATATATGGTCGTATTTTTGTCAATGTTTCTGACACTAAGAGGTGTCTTACATACAGGCAGAGAAAAGAGATGTCATTGGATTACAGGAACAGGTAAATTTTTTTCTTGAGCCATTTATAAGTAGTGGAGTTGCATAGCATTGAAATGACTTAATTTTTGGCGTTCAGCTTTTTGTCAGGAAAGTAATCGAGCTCCATGACAAGTTCATGGCATATGTGAATGACTGCTTTTTAAATCACCCACTCTTCCACAAGGTTAGAAATATAAAACATACTGCACGATTTTTCTAATCATGTCCTTTGGCACTATAGTTAATATGAACCTCCTATTTGTATATATCCATTATAGGCCCTCAAGGAGGCCTTTGAAATCTTCTGCAACAAGGGCGTTGCTGGGAGTTCTAGTGCAGAACTTCTTGCTACATTTTGTGATAATATTCTCAAAAAGGGTGGCAGTGAAAAATTGAGTGATGAAGCCATTGAGGAGACTTTGGAGAAGGTGCATTTCTAGTACAACTATTTTACTGTGTTGTTACTGTACAATCTGCTGAAAGTCGAGGTTGAGGCTCTATTTATTTTGCAGGTTGTAAAGCTGCTTGCTTATATTAGCGACAAGGATCTATTTGCTGAATTCTACAGGTAATGTTCTAACTTGTTGGTTGGTTGATAGGCTTTCATTTGGTAATAATGTAGTGAATTTTAACCATACTGGTCGCTGAACTGATAGTGGAATTTGTGTTGGCCGCTAAACTTCAGTTAGTTCCAAGTTGGTTACTAAAATTAAACTTTGTTTCGCTTGGTCACTAAATTTAAACTTATGTTACAATTTGGTCATTTTGTCTTTGCCTATTAGTTTGACTAACAGAAAAGCTGACACACAATCTATTTGGCAAATAATAACTAGTCTGCCACATCACCTTTTTCCGTTGGCTAAACTAAGGGACATGATGGAGTGACCAAATTGTAACAAAGTCTAAATTCAAAGTCCAACTTGAAACAAATGAGGTCTAGTGATCATCAGTGGATTTAATCCTATATTCAGGTGATGATGGATTGATTTTATTGACAGGAAAAAGCTTGCTCGGCGACTGTTATTTGACAAGAGTGCCAATGATGAGCATGAGAGAAGTATCCTGACAAAGTTGAAGCAACAGTGTGGTGGTCAATTTACATCAAAAATGGAGGGAATGGTAAGCTCTCATATTATCTACATGCTAAAACATAGCTACATCGGACAATGTGATCTAAATATGACCTCTGTTTCTCCCTTTTCAACTATTCCAGGTCACAGATTTAACGCTAGCTAGAGAAAATCAAACCAGCTTTGAAGAGTATCTTAGCAATAATCAAAATGCAAGTCCCGGGATTGATTTGACTGTTACTGTCTTAACTACTGGTTTCTGGCCAAGTTACAAGTCCTTTGATCTTAATCTCCCAGCTGAGATGGTAGGAATGTATGCAAAATCTCGTTTTCATGGAAGAGATCATATGACAGGCATCTTTATTTATTACTTTGAACTTCTGTGTTAGGTCAAGTGCGTTGAAGTATTTAGAGAGTTCTACCAGACCAAAACGAAGCACAGAAAAATTACGTGGATATATTCTTTGGGTACTTGTAATATCAACGGAAAATTTGAACCAAAGACTATAGAGCTGATTGTGACAACCTACCAGGTGATTTGATGTGACTAACTAATATCTTGTTTACTTATGGTCATGATTGATATCACGTGGTGATGGAAAGTTTTTCCCTCTCCGTAGGCTGCTGCTCTGCTTCTGTTCAATTCCTCAGATAGATTGAGTTATCAGGAAATAATGACCCAGTTGAATCTATCAGATGATGATGTTGTTAGGCTGCTTCATTCCCTTTCATGCGCCAAATATAAGATTCTTAATAAGGAGCCAAACACCAAAACAGTTTCTTCCAATGATGTTTTTGAATTCAACTCCAAGTTTACTGATAAAATGAGAAGAATCAAGGTAATCATTGCCCCCCCAACCCCACTTCCACAAAGTCAAATGGGCGAGAGAAAAATGATAAGAGAGGTAATTGCATTGTTTTCTTGTAAAATGTCTGTTGGTAACTGTTTCCGTGAAATTTCAGATCCCTCTCCCGCCTGTCGATGAGAAAAAGAAGGTAATTGAAGATGTCGACAAGGACAGACGGTATGCCATTGATGCCTCAATTGTGCGTATAATGAAAAGTAGGAAAGTTTTGGGATATCAGCAGTTGGTTATGGAGTGTGTTGAGCAATTGGGGCGCATGTTCAAGGTAATATGGGACATATTTATCTTCTAATTGGCCGTTTTATTTTATTTTGAACGAACTGATTCAGTGTAAATGTGCTATCTACAGCCTGATGTTAAAGCAATCAAGAAGAGGATTGAAGATCTGATCACTCGGGACTATTTGGAGAGGGACAAAGACAATCCTAACTTGTTCAAATACTTGGCTTGACTGAAACAAGTGCTAAAACTTTATATCCCCATCCCTCTGCACATCAGTGCAAAGAGGACGAGGACAGTAGTCGAGCTCAAACTAGTGTAAATGCTCCAAAACGTCTCAAGTGACTTCTGGTTCCTTCAGTGAAAGGCTTGACAAAATTTACCCTAAAAATCAGACCACGACAAGTCCCACAGATCTTGTTTAAAAAAAAAATTAATAATTTCCATCCTAGCAGTCGAGATATCCAGCATCTTTCCGTCTTCTTAGTGCCATCCCTTGTATGTTTTCCTGGATGATGTCTTTTGATTCACGCGAAAAGCAGTTCCCCGTTTGTGTTCGAGTTAACATATTGCCTTCCCAGATATTTTGTGATACTTGTTACTGAATGTATAATTTTTTCTGCCTGGTTCAGATTTAGCGTTCAAGATATTTCTTCACCTTTGTATTGGTTACTGCTGTTATGATTCCTGTTTCTGGTGGAGAAAGGTTTCTTACAGCTTATGGAATCATATATTCACTTGTATTTTTGAGCAAAATATTTAAACGACAGCACTTTAATAGGCTGAGAAAGAGATACTTGTGTTGCAATATTTTGTGAAGATTTAATTTGACAACTCCAAACTAAATTTGTTGAGACCAAATTTTGTACGAATGATTTGAGGTGTTGAAATGTGTTGTGTGAGAATTCTTTGGAAAATAAAAATTTAGCTTTTTTTTTTCTTAGTTTATATTTTATGTCAAAAGATCCTCTTTTTATGTTGGCTATTACGTAGGTTTTTGCTTTTGTTTATGAGTTTTTTGAGGAAGTTATATTATGTCACATTTATTTAAAAGTAATTTTAATTAGACAAAATATTTAAAAAAATGTTCAAAGTAACTTCTTAGCCTAAAGAAGTAACTGGAGGATCATAAAGATCACTTCTCTGTAGGAGCACACTCGATTTTCTGGTTAAATACATTATGACATGTTTTTCCATACTTTTAGCATTGGGCTCTAGCTGTTTCTCCACATTTTGATCAATCTGAACAACATATACGGATCCCTCCTAAGCGGTCATGCTGAAGACACAGTCGTGGATAATTTTGAGATGAGATCCTTACGAATGGGATCAACTTGGCACATCAAAAGCACGACAAAGCTTCATAGTCGAGGTGTGTGAGGCTTGGTTACAAAATGCATAGCGAAGCTTGGCGTGGCATGTCAGGTTTGGCTATAGACGCCTCTATGATAGTTTCTACCAATTACATTACAGCACGATTTTGTCACTCACCCTCTTCCACACATAAAATTGTCCAAAAATCAACCACTTATAGGTCTGGTTTCTCTTTTTGACTACTCAACTATGTAAATTTTAAATTGTTAAGTGTGTTGAGATTTGAAAGTGAAGAAACAATTAAACTACTTCTGGTCCTACTTGCTCAGATCACCGCTAATAACCCTAATGAAAGTGCCCCATGAAGTCCTTTCAGCTATATAAAATTAATCAAAGTGACATCACATTTAAGCGTGTCTAGTTTGATTAGTGGCATTAAGACACTGATTTTCATGGACTAAACATCAGATTAATCGAAGTGACATCACCTCTTTAAGCGTGTCTATTAAATATATGAACAAATTAAGACATGATTTTAATGTGATTTGTGGGCTCATGATTATCGATACCTTAGTCGGAAAAACTACGACGAGGGATTCACTATAATCTTCTTGAGAAAAATTAACCTTTGTCACCTCACGAGTCTCGATCCTTTGCTCGCCCCATTAGTCTAAAGGGCTATATCCCGATAAGGCTTTTGGACTAGAATCGAAATTTAACACAAGTGATGATAGGTATTGAGAATATATCATTTTACGTAAAATTATCGAGTAAATGAAATTATTCTTCATTTTTTTTTTTGGTTCAATTTGATCCTTGTTTAACAAATTCCTTTAGTTGTTACTGCATTCCATTGAATATTTAGGTTTGCAAGTTATGAAGTTTTCCCAGTTGTTGAGATAAACTTGTCAACTTGAAAAGTTGAAGGAAGCTTTAAACATGATTTGTTTTATTCCTATGTATATATGACTAATGGGAATGGTGTTGGAACAATTTTCAATATAAAAACAAAATATACTCAATGACATAAGAATAATTAGGTTTGTTTTATATGATTATTTAGTTAGTGATTTAAGAGATCGTCTGATTCGTAGTCAATTATATTGTCAAATCAAGAATTGAAAAGACTAGTTTTTTGAAAAATCGACTACATAACATGATTTACTTTCACTTTTATATATATTATATGGTGAATTACATTTTCTTACAAACTCACAAGTCAAATAAAACTTTTTTTTTCCCCATAAAACATGGTTTGAGGGTGTTAGTGTCCACCAATATTCCCATAGTCAACAAAATGGTACATGATTTCATCCATCACCACCCCAAATCTTCTTGTTGGAGAAATGAAGGGACATTAACCCCTCAACCCGCTCCCACTACACCCATTCTTTCCTTTTTTCTAAAGGAAATAAAGAAAGAAAGATTAAACGACAAACAAGTAATTTTTTTTTATTTTTTTTTTCAAGAAAAGCATAGCTGATTTGTTTATAGATGATGCTTCTACATAGGAATTTGTTCACGTAAAGACTAACAAAGCTCATGATGTTTAATTGGCATTTTCAAACGACAAGTCACAGTGGGATTGAAACACGGCAGTGGGGAATCTTGGATCTTATATTTGGTGGAAAGCTATCCTAAACATTATAATATATACTATAATTTGTGTGCGTGACCGTTTGTTATATTTTTCTTGCATGTTCGATCAGGTGAAGCGAACGACCCTATATAAAATTAAAGAAGAAAAAAAGAAGCTAAAATTATGTTTATCATATTGTCTAGTCTGATTGGTAAAGCGGGTATTGGAAATAAAACTTTTTTAATTCCCCATATACTATGAAGTAGGAACACTTGCCTTGCCCATATTCCCAAGCAAGTGGAAAGTAACCACTGTTTCTAGAAATCTTGTGCTCAAAATTGTATCCTTTTGTTGTTTGTTTATGGTGGAACTTCCTTTTGCAATCCACTAACTAATTGCATCAGCAAAGCATCTCTCATATTATTAGGCCTTGAACTAATTTCAACAATAAAACATTATTTATTTTGAATTTTGATGATTTAATTTGGACAGAAATACAAATTGTATCATGCGTACAACGAAAGATGAAGAGATTTTGAGGAAAACTTGTATTTTAAGGAAGGAAAACGAGGTGCAAGTTCAGAGGGCCGTTTCTTCTCCAACCCGGCGAGAAGACTTGGAGATAATTGAGTAGGGTAGTAAGTAATTGAGTTGAATATACAGAAATGGAAAAGAGAATAAGATCTTATGGAAATCCATTGTAATACGATGTGGACACCTACTTTACTACTCATTCTATTTAATTAAATGCGTTTAGATGTTAAAGAGTGAACACCATTATTCAAATAAACTCACTCTTTAAAATGACCCTCGTGTACACAGCCAAATTCAATTTTTATTGAAGTTATGTCAGTACGTGTACAATTTTCATAAATGAGTGGTTGCAATACTTAAAATCAAATATCTTGCTACATTGATACTAAGTTGAGGACTAGGGGCCAGCTTGCCAGGGGAGTTCTGTGTTTATATTTCTTGATATTTTCAAATTTTAAGGTTTTTTTTTTTTAATGCTATAGTTGTTACAAGCACTTGCATATTATTTCAACTTTTAGTATCATCAAACTTCATGGAAAGTTGTTAGGTTAGTGCTTTTTTTAAGACAAATTGTGAGATCATTGAAGCAGAAATTCATGATTTGTGGGCTCTTTTTCTCTCCTTTCCACTAAGAAAAAGCTCTCCAAAACAGAGGAAGCCAATAGTTTTCTTTTCACCATTTTATAGAGAGATCAGCAAATAGAATAAGCAGTAGTCAACAATAGTAAGAAAGAAAAAAAAAAAGGGTTTTCTTGAGGGTTTGTTAGGTATCGAGTCTAATTCTTTTTAATTTTCGCTCGCACAAGATCCATGTTCGAAATAAAACAACGAGATAGAAACATAGAAAAAGATGGAGAAAAATTTACGGACATTTAAAGCTTTTTATAATATAAAAATTAATTATAATCGTTTAGAATTTCGCTCACCAAATACCCAAGTATGGTAAGAAAAATAAGACCCTAAACTTTACCACACCACTGATTTCTACTCTTTGAACAACCCACAAAGAGAACAAGAAAAATCAGAACACTATGCTTATAATTTTTCCTTTTAAAACCCTCAAGTCACGTCTACAAAAGAGACGGAAAAAAAAGTCACTGTTAAGGTACACGTAAAATTTACTTGAATTTAAATCAATTTGGCTGGAGCAATATGTAATTGAAACAAGGAAATTGCCTTCCTTTCAAGGCCACTTCCTTCCAAGTTTCAAAAGGGAACTCACTGTTTTGCATAGGAAACCAATCCTCAGTTAAAGTAAGATTCCAACTCATCACCTTTTGAGTGAGATTTTGATAAGAATCGTTCTTTGGATAGCACAATATGACGAAGTTTTGAATCGTGATCTGGGTTTTAGCTAGTTATCCAGGGTGTTTCCTTCTCAAAGACGAACATTTTCATGCCCCATAATCTAATCAGTCAAATCTTATTCATTATATTGTTTAATCATGTCCAGTATTACGTACCATATATACGCTACTACGTGTATTAATGGTTTGGGAACCATAATAGATCCATCGGTGAGGTGGCAAGATGTAGTTTTGCCACCTCACCGGTATTTTAAATCTCACCAATGAGATGGCAAGACGCAAGATATCTCTCCCCCGCTTACTATTGATATGAGATTAGTCTTGATAATGATTTAGTGAGACACTCACACATGGGTGGAGATGCTCTCTGATTTCCCCTCATTATTACATGATTTTTTATCAAATTGGAATGGAATAGAAAGAACAGTAAAAGTAACAAACTTATGTAGGATTCTTACATATATGATCATTGTTAGAACAAAAATCATTTCCTAACAAATTCATGTTTTTGATAAGAAAAAGGTTGTAAACATAAGACCCCACAAACTTCCATTCACTAATGAATACCAACAGTCTTGAGTTGCATATCAATCATTCTTCATAATTCCTAATAGTAATACCTAACATACAACTTTCACCATGATACATCCTATTTACAAGTTCTAAGAAGTCACTTATGGACACGACATACCGCATCACACAAAGTTAACCGGAAGAAAACTATATCTAAAAATATAGAACGATTCTAATATTCTGATCCTGAGTCAGGTTTGATTTTCGCGAACTCGAGCGTCTTTTTGCCTTGAAGCTTGTTAGTGACATAGTGCTTGCTATACTCTCCATGGTTGTATCTTCTATACTTGCACGGGTTGTTTTTATTCACAAGTTCTTGAATTGGTCCCAGTTCTATTTCATAACTTGGAGCATAAAATGTGACAATTGAGAGTCTGTCTTTTTCTTGGTGAGTCACTGCTCTATGCTCCACACTCTTGTATCTGCCATTTGTTAGAACCTAACAAGAAAAAAAAAAAAGAACATTTTAACACTTGTAAAGAAAAGGGAAAATTGCATCCCTGGCAGCGAGTAAAAAGTTGGTCATTAACCCTTCATTATAGTTGCAGAATTAGTCTATAGAAACGGAACCGTTTGAATCTCAGTTAAATATTAATGTGGCTCTCATGAAACCCATGTTCCACTTCAAGTTTGAGTACACTACCTAACTTTCTAAAGTTGAACACGTGAGAGTCATGTGACCTTTTTAACGGAGACTTAGGCGTTATCCATCATTGGAGACTGGTTATACGACTATGATAACGACCAACTTGATCTTTTTTAAAGGTTAGGACCAAATTTACTACTTAGATACTGATTCGGAAAGCAAAGGTACAATCTGCA
>CAIGRR010229471.1:0-10229 GCA_903798365.1 Fraxinus sp. 1973-6204 | reverse complement strand
TTTTTTAACTTGTGATCAATTCAAAATATGTGACATATAGTTTTGTTTATTAGTGACCATTAAAGTCAATTGTGACTCATAAATGTGATATGTGACCAACAAACATATGATATGTGACCTCTATTATCTAAAAATCTTTTTAACTTGTGACCAAATTAAAAATCTGTTACATATACTTTTTTTTTTGTCAACAATAGGCAGAAATTTGTGGCCGACAAATTTTAAAAATGCGTGACCTATACTCATCGGAATCGGACTGGTCGCCGGAACTAAGTGACGTCGGAACGGTAGTTGGAGTAGTCATCGAAACAGTCACCGACTGCCGGAGCTGTGGGGGTGGGGGTAGTGGAGGTGGGGTAGGGTGGGTTAATTATATTATATTACAATTAAATATTTAATTTAACATAATTGTAAAATATAATTAATTAATTAATGGAAAACCTGATTTTTGCAATTCTAAAATTTGGGACTTGATTTNCATAATTGTAAAATATAATTAATTAATTAATGGAAAACCTGATTTTTGCAATTCTAAAATTTGGGACTTGATTTTTTATTTTGGAATAGATAAAGCCCGAGTTATGAATTTTTTCCAATTTAATATTATAGCTCCTATATTTGCTATGAATTCATTTAAGCCGCAAAGAAATTCTAAACTTTTTGTTCCATTATCTTCAAAATATGTTTTTTATTATTTATTTTTAATGATATATTTTAATAAAATAATATTACACACAAATTCACACTTTTTCTTTATTTTTTAATCTCACATTTTCCATCAAAATACTATTCTAAAATGTATTTTGGACAAAAAAAAGAAAAAATTACTCAAACAGGCTCTAAATCTTCAGTACGATCTCTTATGAGTTATAAATCTTCGTTCGTCACCCACTTGTTTCAGTTTCATGTTGATCACCCATCTTCTTTTATTAATTAAGTCATGTCGTCCATTTCCATCCATGAAGCATAACGAAATGAACGAGAGTAAGGCTATTGAGTACCACCGATGCTATATCTGTTTAGTTGGGACAACATGATATATTTAATTAAAGGTAGAAATATATAATTCATTTAGCTAAGGTTTGAACCCCATTTTTTTTTAAAAAAAATTGTTGTATTTGAAAATGAGTTTTATAATATTGATTTTGGAAAAATTGTGGTTAAAAGTAAGAAAATGTTTGTGTTTTTGTGCAAAATATTTTATTTTGAAAAAGTGTGGTTGAAAACAAATTTGAGAAAAAATAAAATTTTCAATAACGAAGATTAAATTGGGACTTAATTATATCTATCATTTAATGTCACGTAAATTAGTGTTATAACATTACTGATGCTAGAACACTAACCTAGATAGCAACGTACAATAGATGATCATGTCTCATAGTATTTAACGGCAATATCTATGGACCGCTAACGAAAAATCATATGTGAGTTAGCGTAGAAACAAATTCAACACTCGACGAGCAGGGTGCGGCAACACGTACTGGAGTTCTCAGAGTGAATTTTACAGAGGAGGTCTAGTTCGCTTAGAGGAAACAACTGCCGCCATGGATGAACTCGAAGTCGAAGGAAGAAGAATTGTGTAATTGTGTTGGGCCATTTTTGAATGGTTAAGCCATTTTTTTATGAGGAAATTATACTAAACCAGTCATTAAGTTTTGACTTTTTAAAAATCAGGTTTTCAATTTTTTTTTTTCATTATTCAGGTTTTTTTTATCACTTTAATTAAATATTTCTTTTTTTTTTTTTAAGAAAAATAATTTCCATTTTAAAACCCTAACTCCAATCATTCCTCACCCACTCTCGTCTCTCTCTCCATCTTCCCGCCGCCTGCCCTCCTCCCCCTCTCTCTCCTCTACACCCTTCTCCCTCCCTTCTCTCCGCCGATACCAGCAAATGCAAAGGTACTGGGTTTCGAATTTTGCCCAAACATGTGGAGATAAAAGAAGGAAAATATCTGCCAGATGCTGCTTTTGATTGCCGAACTAAGAATGAGGAAAATGACTTCCTCCACCAAATCCGCCTTCACCACGGCGGCGATCATAGTGGCGCTGTTGGTGACCACCACCAGAACGGCGGAGGGCAGGCAGATTTTGCTGTAAAGTTCGTCCCATGTGCAGATTATTTAAATTCCACAAATCCAGCACCCGCATACTGTAATGCAATCAAAGAAGTGGTGTCTACTCAACTACCTTGCCTGTGTAACCTTTACAACAATCCGAGCATGCTGGCTGGTATTAATATGACTCAAGCTCTCGAGTTGTTGAAACACTGTAATCTCTCCGCCGATACCAGCAAATGCAAAGGTACTGGGTTTCGAATTCCGATGTTGATTTCGAGATCTGATTTGGTGAATTTTGTGCAAATTTTTTGGTATAAATTAATTTCTATTTATATTTTTGGTTGTGTGGGTGGAGTAGGTAGGGGAAGAAAACACTTTTCTTGATTTTTAGGGTGTAGGAGAACATAGTAAACGAAAGTTTTACCCTTTTTATGATATCGTTCGATATTTCTCAATTTTCTCTGCCAAACACGTCATTAAGTGAAATTGCATTAGCTAATTTTTGTTTTGGTTAATCTTGTACAGAAGCTTTGTCTCCAACTTCATCTGCTGTGCCACTGCCACCTCTAGGTAACTTCCTCATCTACGCCTCAACTATTGATTTATTAATTCATTAGGCGATTAATAATATAATTAAATTATCCAGTAATTTTTAATTAGATAAGCTAGTTCAGGAATTTGAATTTGCCGTCCCATCTTTTTGTATTTAATTTTTGTTACGCATTTGTGTAAATCCATGAATTTTTTTTATTTTTTTTGTGTGTGAGGTTAACATCGATTCACTAACATGAAACAAAAAAAATAAGGGTTTGGGATGTTACCTTATTTTCCATTTTAGAAACGTGTTTTTATCTAAACAATTTTTTCCACCTCAACAACTACTTTCTTACTTGGCAATGAATTTGTGCACAATGTGTCATGTCACTTCTTCAGTAATACACGTGAACAAAATCGTCAAATTTTACTAACGGAGTCACGTCGGTGATGGATGGGATTACAATTGGCAAAGTTGAGGGTCTGGCTAGGGGATTTTTAAAGTTCAGTAACCTTTGGGGAACTTTCGACAAAGTTCAGAGATCATTTAGGGTATTAACCCTCTCCTAAATAGTTGCATTACACTTGAAACGAAGTTACATCAAATTCTATTATATTCTTTTTATATGAAATGACAAAACTCAGTACCTTAGTTGGTTTAACTTATTAAAAACTTCTACAATGTTTCAAAATATGATCGACGGGTTTCAGAGTAAAATTGAGAACCTATGGTCCAAAATGGCATACTGTAAGCTTCAATGGTTGGGTGTCATTTTAAATTTTTAACTAATTTCATGATCAAATGACTTTATGTTCACTCTATGATCATAAAAATGAGCGAACTCGTTCACACTATTGTTGGACACCTGTCGATCCAAAGTTCTTACTATAATGACATACGCGTATCTCGAGTAATTACACTTGAAATGAGTTTACTTAAATTCCATAAAATTCTTCTAGATGAGATAACAAAATTCCGTACCTTAGCTTGTTTAACGCTTGTTTAACTTTAAAAACTTTTACAATGTTTCAGAATATGAACGACTAGTTTTGAAGTAGAAGATTTACAAATGATTTTATTATGCATGGACCGTGGTTCATGTATTTTTCACAACCTTGTTACATTGTCAGAAAATTTTACCACCTTGTTTGACGGAATGCCACAAAGCAGTCTGTTATTGGCCAGTTTTAAAAAAAAATAATTTTTTCATCAATCATTCATTGCCACCAGTGCATTCGTCACCCAAGATGGTAAATTCATCTGACAAGAAAGCATTTTTGTTTCAAGTAAACTTCATTGTACCTACATCATCTAACGCGGCAAATATGCGTAATTGACGTAGCGGAAAATTATAGGAAAGATGAACAACTTTACAAAGATGAGAAAAATTCATGAGAAATTTTATTCAATTTAATAAAATTGTGGTCTTAAAGGGTTTACAATGCTTTAAATAGTAAAATCCTAACAAAATTCAAAAAATAAATAATAAAAAATGATAATTTTCTATAAATTGAAAAATTCGAGACAACAACTTAAATTGAAGCTCCTAAGATTCAGGATCGTCTCCCAAAATACGGAACACAAATTCGAATTTTATTGGGTGAGATATTGTCAAAATAAAAATTACCATAAACGGCAAAAACGTTTAATCGAGGGTCTGAACGGCGGAATTTGCCCAAAATTCGGCATATGTCATGGCCAAAGGTCCTGATTTGTGATCATTGATCTGTTTCCAATCGAATTAGACTTGCTATTCGCCAAAAACAAACAAACCCGAAATTATTATGAAATCATTATTCTGTCTTGCAATCCTACTTCATCATAAAATCTAATTCTTTGTGCACTTCATTAGTAATCCTCATGCATTATCTGGATCCATAAGTTCTAAATTACTGAAGTTGAGGTTGTACTATTTATCCCACTCAGTCCATAATCTACCTGCACAAAATACTTATTTAACTACAGGATGACATTAATTTGACCAAGAGGTAGTGCAACGGTAAGCTTCAGACTATCACTGGTGATTCTTCCCTGTTTGTCTACCATTAAAGTAGGAAATAAGTTTTGAAATAGTGAGTTTTTGAAGAATGTTTTGTTAAAATTTAGAAAGAAGTTTTGGCTTTACGTACAAAATATTTTATCGTGAGAATGTATATTGAAAATGAGTTTGAGAAAAACGAACTCTAAATTAATGATAGGCAAACATGGGGCTAGGCAAACATGGTTTAGTGCTTTTTAGCATGAGTGCCTTCCAAGTGTTATGCCAACATCCAAGATTGAAAAATGTTATGGAACAAAATCCACGGCAAAATTTCGCCAGCTACCTTAATACTGGATCAAATCATCACAAAAAGTAGGGTCGAATAAAACTCATATATCGAATTGGGCCCAACTTGAACTGAATCAAATCGAACAGTTCCTCTTAAGTTAAATACCCGAACGGATATCTCAATTGAGAACTGACGGGTTCAGTTTGGTTCTAGATTAAGAAACAAATTTTCTATTTTTTATTTATTTATTATTTTAAATAAGCCAAATTAGTCTTTTTCTAAATAAATTTGCTAACTAATTAATTTAGCTCAAACGCAAAAATATAATTTTCCTATTTCTAGTTTTCAGTTCAAATCCAATCTAATCAAATTGACTTAAGTTTTATCCAAATCTGTGTTCTATCATAGTGTCGTTTATAATTTTCTGGAGAAATCGAATTGAAGCTTTGACTGTGCCTCTCTTAATTATTGTGAGATCGCTATCTTCTTTTTCGTGTGATTTTAACAATAAAATTTATGAAGAACTCAGCAAAGGGAGACGCAAAAGATACATAAGATTGGACTATGATATTTTGTAAGAGTTAAGATTGAACATGTCGTTAGTTAAATTAATGTAACTTTATAAATATTAAAAAATTTAATTACAGTACGGAATTCGGGAACCGAATCGAATGGAATTGAATGGTTCCAAAATTAAATTTGGACAGAACGGTTCCACTTACTAAATATTCGAAAATTTTGGTTGCCGAACCGATCCGGACCTTGTCCATCCCTAACAAAAAGTTCGATATCTAAAGAAGAAGCCAAAAGCGATTTGTGTAGATATCACAATCTCTCATGCAATATAATTGGCAAATATGAATAACATACATTGAAAGAACAATAGAAATGTTAAAAAGGAATTATTATGCATTGTTTTGTTGGGGAAGATCTTCGTGTCGACGGCATGTGAACTGCCTTTATGGAATGTTTACTCCAAACAATAAACTTTCCTTAATCATTGTAGGAATAAAATTAAAAGATACTCATGTTTGGTTCTTCCTGGTTGGATCTTTCTCGTTTCTAAACGCAAATACATACGGTGTGTCCATGATTTAACATATATTTTAGCCAAAATCAATTTATCTTTGAAATAAATGAAGGGAATAAGATATCTATATTTATAAAGAGCACATTCTGTATAATAGAGATCATCTTTATATGTACAGAGTAAATTTCTGTATACTTCCATAACGCTCTTTATTTTAGACTTTAGCTCTTCATTTTATTTTTTCAATAAAATATTTATTGATTTTCCCTTATTATTTATTTAGCATATTTTTTTGTATCTAAATGATCATTCAATTCAAATATAATTGAAATAATTTAAGAAATAAAGTATATAAATATGTAATTCATTAAATTAAATCATGACAAAGTAAAAATAGACAGTAAGTTTGACTTTTCAAAATTGGACCCCGAAGATGTATAAAGAGTTAGAACTTAATATTTAAAATTCATTTGTAAATTAGAACATTGTGAATTTTATTTTTCTCAATTTAATAAAATTTATTCATATGTTTTTAGAAAAAAGTTCAATTATTAACTTTATGAGCCCGTTTGCAATGAATTTTGCTTTCCGTAGAAAAGTCTCCTTAGAAAGTTATCTTAATTTTTGTTTAAAAACTAATCTCTAAAAGATCTTATTCCGAAATATTTTTAGAGGAAACACGTTGGATTAACTTCCTTTAAAATCTTGTATAACTAAAAGAAGTACTTTCATAAGTTTAGTTAAATGGGTCGAAAAATATTTTTTTGTCTCAGAAGTTCATTTTAACTTAAAGTCATGTTAAATGAGTTCTATATGTATTTACAAAACATTTATAAATATTCACTTAAGATAAAAACAAACATTATCTTATAAACAATTTAACTTTTCAATAGTTTAAAGTTGGATATCTTTTTAAGTTTAAATTGTAATGCTTATCGAATTGCTTTGTCTAGAGCAATGATAAGATCACCATATGACTCAAACGTGTTGAATTTCACATGTGAGATTTAATTAAATCATTTCCGTCAAAATGAATTAAATTTCAGTTGATTTGGAATTGAATACTAACTCATAATGACAACAATCCAATAATACACCATGAAATCAATCCAACTATATTTATAAGAAGTTGATATATATTCATCAAAAGACAACAGAAACAAACCAGAAAACTAGTCATAACAGTTAGTTTTCATACACGTGATCGAAAACGTTGAGAATCAGTTCATCTACTTGAGATCATTACCTACAATAAATGTACTCATTTAAACAACTAGATAATCAAATATAAATTTCTATTATTGGTTCACATGACCATCACACAACAAATGTATATGCAAATAATTAAGTAAAAACATACGAGACTTAGGAAATAACTTACGGAATGAGAGAATATCAAAAATAGCCGGTATGATGGTGAGCACGAGCAAGAGAGAGGCAGCAAAGACTGAAATGCGTGTCCATGGATCATTAAGATAATTTCGTCTTAATGTTGCCGTCCTTATATTCCATTTACTACGACAATGACGGTTCACATTACCGAAAATATTAGAATAAGAAAAATTTTCAGAAACTATAATGTTCTTGCCTAATTGGTTTATTACATGATAAATCATTTCATTGCTCCCTAAAAGGTGGTTAATGATTCCACAACGTCGCAACATTTTGGTATCTTATGGGGAATGGACAAGGCAATGCATGAAAAGTACAAAATTTGTCACAATTTTTTGTGAACTTCCTGTGAGGTAGTACTCATATGCAATCAGATTTCGGAACAACGATTCAGTTGAATTTCATAGTTTTATTTTCGAATTGAATACGAAATAAACTATGATTATCTGATTTTTGAATGCAAATTTCTGCCTCTTTGAGTCTACATCAGAATTTATATAAACCATTTCACTTGGATTTCCAGAATCCATCTGAGATAATAACGATGCAAATGAAGAATATTGAATGTCATGTACAATGCTAAGAAGATGAAGAGCATTATCAGGTAGTACTTCAGGAAGATCTTTCCTTAGCATCGGGAAAATGCTAATATGCAGTAAAGGATATATTAGAGAATTGATGATGTTATCTCCATTTTTTAATGGGATCATGTTGAACAAAAATTCAACAATGAAAAATGAAATTTGATTATCAAATAACAGTAGATCATGAAGCAAATGATTTTGCATATGCTCATGCTCGAAAATGGGGTTACATTCATACCCGAATTCTTTATGTTGATACAAATAGAGAAATTCGATGATAAAACAATCATCGAGAATCAACATTTGCAAGAATGTTTCTACATCAAGGTCGATGTATTCTGCATAACATTTTCCTGCCCTGTCTTCTAAAGGTCGTATTACGGTAACGCATTTTTCTGCACCAGTCTCATTTATTCTTTAAAGAAACAGCCTTAGATACTTGCCTTTGTGTAGCTCCATCTTTTGCAAGTTACGTTTACCTCGGTGAAATGGGCCAATGACTATGATTTCTGGATCGTAAGCCTCTGGATTTATGCTTCGTAAATAATCACCAACTCTAAACATTGAGGTTTCTGAAGATGTAAGAGACGAGTTCTTAAGGATCATTTCAATGTTATTTCAATGGTACTGTTATTAACGGTGGAACTGTTGACTCTTATCTCAAAAAAATGTGATTGAAAATGAGTTTTAAAAAAATGGGAGCTAGGTTAAGCCTCGTTTTAATTTAACTAAAAATCATATCTCCCAATTAAAAAGAATTTAAAATGGCTTAATAAATTTTAAATCAATTTAAAGTGAAGGTTATGTTTAGGTTATAAATTAATTAAATTACCTTTTCAAATCCTGTATAACAGTACCATTGAAACTCCCATGTTCTCATTATTTTATATATATATATATATAAAATATTAAAAGATGTTGGTCCAAAGATGGAAAAAGGTCTTGAAAAATATAAACTTGGTTTTTGATTTTCCACAAACAGTAAAAAATGTCTGAGTTAAGAGCTTACAGTTCCATCGTTGATAACATTGAAATGATCCTTAAGAGCTTATTTCTTACACCTTCAGAAGTCTCAATGTTTAGAGTTGGTGATCATAAATCCAGAGGTTACGATCCAGAAATCATAGCCATTGGTCCATTTCACCGAGGTAAACGTAACTTGCAAAAGATGGAGCCACACAAAGGCAGATATCTAAGGCTGTTTCTTCAAAGAATAAATGAGACAGGTGCAGAAAAATGCGTTATCGCAATACGACATTTAGAAGACGGCACGAAAATGTTATGCAGAATACATTGACCTTGATGTAGAAACATTTTTGCAAATGTTGATTCTTGATGGTTGTTTTCTCGAATTTCTCTATTTGTATCAACACAAAGAATGAGGGTATGAAAGTAATTCCATTTTCGAGCATGAACATATACAAAATCATTTGCTCCATGATCTACTGCTATTTGAGAATCAAATTTCATTTTTCATTGTTGAATGTTTGTTCAACATGATCCCATTAAAAAATGGAGATAACATCATCAATTCTCTAATATATCCTTTACTGCATATTAGCATTTTTCCGGTGCTAAGGGAAGATCTTCCTGAGGTACTCCCTGATAATGCTCTTCATCTTCTTAGCATTGTACATGACATTCAATGTTCTTCCTTTACATCGTTGGTATCTCCGATGGATGCTGGAAATCTAAGTGAAATAGTTTATATAAATTCTGCTGTAGAACTCAAAGAGGCAGTAATTTGCATTCAAAATTCAGATAATTATAGTTTATTTCGTATTCAATTCGAAATTAAATCTATGAAAATTTCAAAATGAGAATTTTTGGATTCAACTGAATCGTTGTTCCGAAATCTGATTGCATATGAGTACTACAGGCAGTCCTCATAAAATTGTGACATTTTGTACTTTTCATGCATTGTCTTATCCATTCCCAGAAAATACCAAATTGTTGCGACGTTGTGGAATCATTAACTACCTTTTGGGGAGTAATGAAATGGTTTATCATGTAATAAACCAACTAGGTAAGAAAATTATAGTTTTTGAAAATTTTTCTTATTCTAATATTTTCGGTAATGTGAGCTGTCATTGTCGTAGTAAATGGAATATAAGGATGGTAACATTAAGACGAAATTATCTTAATGGTCCATGGGCACACATTTCAGTCTTTGCTGCCTCTCTCTTGCTCACCATTATACATGCTATTTTTGATATTCTCTCATTCCGTAAGTTATTTCCTAAGTCTAGTATGTTTTCAATTAATTATTTGCATATACATTTGTTTAGTTCTTTGAAGTATATATTCCCGACTCAAATTCTGGAGTACCTTAAGCATATGTTGTGAAAAGTCCTGACAG
>CAIGRR010229307.1:0-12199 GCA_903798365.1 Fraxinus sp. 1973-6204 | reverse complement strand
GCCAAAATAATTGTACTCCGCAATTTAACGACTATATGCTTCTCATTAAATTATTATTCATGTTTTTCTTGTTTCCTTGTTCGTAGATCATATGAAGAGAAATGCTTGAAATAATGATATTAAAGATAAAATAATAGAATGCAATAAATATTAAAATTATGATAGAATAACAATGATATTAAATGCAAGCATGAAAGCAAAAGAATTTTATTAAAATGTAGACGTTACAACGAATGAATGCTTTTTTTTTTTTTGACAACCATGGAAACAATAAGTTCCTCACCATTGGAGTTGTAAAGTACTTCTACAACGAATGAATGCTGCAAATATTGGAATTATGATGACAAATGAACGCTATTTAAAAGTTTATATAGTATTCTTGATTGTGTTAATGTGTTGTAGATCCATTTGGCATAATTTTGAAAAGTCAAAATGAGATTTTGAGATTCAAAAGCAACTTTTGGACCTATTTAGCTAATTTTAGGAAAGTATTTTTGCCAATTAGAAAAGTTTTTAGAGGAAGATGGTTTGATGTGACTTCGTTTAAAAGTACTTTTGAAATAGAAAGTACTTTTAAAAATTAATTTTCAAACAGAATTAAGGAAGCTTTTTTTCAAAGTCTTTTATAGAAGTAAAAAGTAAAAGCAAAGATAAAAGCCATGTCAAACGATCACGGCAATGCATTTGGGGGATGGTGTCCTTGGTTTGACTTTTTCTTTTTGGTTGTGTTAATTTTTTTTTATTTTTTTTGACAGTTTTACATAAATTTAGAATTTTTATTTTTTTTTATTTTTATTTTTTTTGCATCTTATGATATTTGTTATGACTTATGCATTGTATTAGAAATTGACATCATGTGGCATTTTTTTAATTAAAAGTCGCAAACTCTGTAATATGGCTTTTAAATAGAATTTTTACTTAAACTTATAATATGCTTCTATAAAATCTTTTTAACTTATGTTTTGATCTTACTCTCTACTTTTTTTGTTACATGATTGTGCATTTGAAAATGACAAATCATGTCATTTTTTAAGTAAAAGGTCTCACAACGTGTGATATGACCATATCACTTCAATATATATATATATATATTATGTGTTATATTAATAAAATTATATGCTTCATCTATTATGGTGAAAAATAAAAAAGAAAAGAAAAGAAAAATAAAAAAAGACAACTACATGTATTTTAAAGTGATCCAAATCATCATCTCAGTATAATTCACATACAACAAACTATAGAGGTTAATTTTTTGTGTTAAATAAGAAATAAGATTCTACACTAGAAAGTGACAAATTTTGTCATTTTCTAATTAAAATATTGCACACCTTGTAATTTGAATTTTTTTAATAGAATATCTATGCCCAAGATAACAATGTGAATTAGGGGTTTGTATTAGAAAGTGATATGATGTCATTTTTTAATTAAAATTTCATATTGATTTTGTTAACAAAAAATTCATTGTCTCTCTCAATCGTCGAACCTTATCAACTAGGCTTTTTCACCTAGCCAAGCCCTCACTATGTTTCATTTTCATATATACGATCGCTTGAATGCATAGTTATAAAACTTAGTCTAGATCGGTCAATCGGACCGGAAACCAGAATTGGGCACAATAGCTTGATTGAAATGCAAGTGACTCGGTCAAAAATCGAGTTTGATCGAGTTAACCACAAGTTTTATATTAATCCATCGGCTTGGTTGACTGATTTGAACCTTGGACCTCAAGATTAGATGAAAAGAGCCTAGCCACTGGAGCATAATAATTTATAATTAATTATTGCTCAATATTATATATGTATCTCATGAATCATTTATGATTTTTAAAAATATTTTGAAAACAATTTTAGTGACACACTTAATTTATTTTATAGATTATGTGTGTGGAAAGATTAATTTTAATTAAGATGAATTGAGTATATAACAAAATAATTTAAAAATATGTAATAATAAATAATTTTAAACTTTAATTTTGTCTTCAAAAAATCATATTTTGAAAAAATTAATGTAATTTTGAAACATTGATCCACTGGTTCGACTAGTAACTCAAGACTTAGTACCTCGATTGGATCGATGTCCATCTAATAACTATGCTTGAATGAAGACCTGATCATCCTAACTTTCTCAAATTTTCACTTAGACCCTTGACTAAACTTACAATGTGCTTACTAAAAATTTAATATTTACTTTTTATTTTTATTTATTATCGCGCTAGATGCAAATTAAGATTGTACATTATAAATCAATAAATTGGCTTTCAACTTTTTATTTAAAAGATCGTTCCATTGAGTTCATTTATTAAAAAAAAAAAAAAAATCCTCTTGAACTGGGCATAAATTTTTTTTTTTTAATGAAATATTTTGGTTGGCCCATTGGATCAATTAATCTCCTCAACAAAATTGATTAGGACTCGATAAAAGCCCGATGTTTGCTTATAAACCGTGTAAAGCCCATTGTTTGGGACATTTATAGCCCAGGCCCGTTGTAAGACTTACTTTTAAGGGTTTTACTTGACCCCAAAGTATCCCATGTTGCGATGTTTTAATAGATTCCTACAGGGAGTCAACTTCTTCAAGAAAGATTTGTGTGTGTAAAAACGGGCTTTGTTTGTTGATTTCAAGCGATATTTTTGATTTCGCACTGGATTTGAAGATTCAATTGAAGGTAATCTCCCTCAACAATGATTTCCTTGACAATAAGCACTCGATATTCTTGATTTTGCACTGGATTTGAAGATTCAATTGACGGTAATCTTCCTCAACAACGATTTCCTGGACAATACGCACTCGATATTCTTGATTTCGCACTCGATTTGAAGATTCGGTTGACGGTAATCTTCCTCAACAACGATTTTCTTGACATTATCTCTCTTGATTTTTTCTGTGATTGCTTGTGGTATTAACCTTGACAAAACCCTAAACCCCCTAAATACCATCCACCACTGTAGATTGGGGTTCGTTTGGTTCCTTTCAGATATCCTAAGAATTGGTTTGGTTAGTGGTTTGTTGGTTAATTTTGTAGCGTTTTAAGTTTATATTATTAACTTTTTTTTTATGCTGTAATTGTTAATTTTGTATGTTTTATTTCGATTTTTTTTTCTTTTTCGTTATTCCATATGTATTTTTTTTTTAATGATTACGGGTCATAGAATAGAAATAACTAGTTACAGATATTCTGATCGTCTTCTACCTACAAAGAAAATAAAGAGTTAGATTTTTTTATGTTCCGCTTTAAGTTATGCATTTTACATAGAAAGTAGTTTGGACTTTGAAATAGTTACCTTATACGGTATCTAATCTTTATGGGACTTTGGCATTAAATTTTCTTTGCAGGTTCTTTTATTTGTTAAATTTCACTAATTCAATTAGCTATAACTGTGGTGTCTGAAATTGAAGTAATAAATTATCTTCGTGTCTATGTGCAATTAACTCCTTTCCAATTCTCATGGGACGAATAGTGCTTAAAGCATTAGTTTACTCATCGTTGGGTCCGAAATAAAAATATTTATTTGCTTAATTAACATGCAGTGTGTTGATGCATCCAATGGTTATGGTTGCTGAGAACAAATCTGGAAACTTGATCTGCTCCCCACTTCTGCATTTGCAGTTCTCTACTATGGCAGCTGTGGATAACACTGTGAAGAGGAGCATAAAGTTCAAAATCACCTCAAAGGGAATACGGCCTGAATCAGAAGAGAAATCACGTGAAAACATGATGATGGTGGTGAATAATGGATGCAGACATGGAGTTACTGCAAACGGAAAATCTACTTCAGGCAACTCTAACAAGCGCAAGCCTGGAGTGATCATTGAGTGTCGAAGGGAGAAAAAACAGAGGATGGAGCAAAGTTTCAAGAAGCAATGTGGAAACATTTTGAGATTATTGATGGGGCACCCTCATGGATTTGCTTTCAATCAACCAGTTGATCCTGTGAAGTTGAAGATTCCTGATTATTTTTCCATAATCACTGAACCAATGGATTTTGGGACAATAAAAAGTAAACTAGAGGGCAATAAATACCTTGATGCAGAGGAATTTGCTAGTGACGTGCGGCTTACTTTTTCCAATGCAATGCTATACAATCCTCCTGGGAACATTGTCCATAACTTTGCTAAGGAACTGAATGATCTTTTCTGTAGTAGATGGAAATTACTGGAGACAAAGTTGAAGAGCACGGGCAGAGATCTTGAACAGTTATGCATTTTAGACGGAATGGAAAAGAATGGCCAAGATACAAAGCCAAATCTAGAAAAGAAAGGCCAAAATGCAACACTGTCTTGCCTTAATAAACCTTCAGTGCGCATCAGTCTTGTGAACAGAAGGCCACTTTCGTTAGAGGAGAAGAGAAATTTGAGGAAAGAGCTTGTGAAAATATCAAACAGAAAGATGACGCCTGTGAGAACAACTAAAAGTGGATGCCCCACACTGGTGAAAACTGTTCATAAAGGTTTGATATATGACAGAATAAAATTTTGTGCTTTCTGGTTCTATTCACGACCTGATTGGCCATGTATCTTGTATACAGATAATGGCAATCGAATTGCCTTCGCTGCTGCAAATAGAAAACAGCCATTTGATTCCCCTGGAGTGGAATGTGCTACATGTGGTAGTTTGATATGCCATTGCAGCCTTAGAAGATGTACTGTTAAGCCACCTTCCAGTGGTGAGTTAAATTCTTATCTCTGCTGTTAGTATGTTACATCTGTGTTTCCCGTTAGCTAATTTAGTGTCCTGTTTATGATTTTTCTTCAGAAAGATCATCTCATCGTGATCTTTGTGGTGAATCTAAACCTGTAAGTTTCAGCATCTTCTCGTTGTACTAAATATTTTTATTTTATATAAGGTGCAACTTTTGGTTGATTGTCACCTTGTACATTTAGGATTGTGGGGTTAAAGATGTCGTGCCATCTCATACAAGAGGATTAAAGCTGGATTCTGACGGTAAGAGCAAAATTTGTTAAATATATATACAATTGTTTAGCCAACTTTTTTTTGATTATTTGAGCTTTGACATGCCATTGCCAATCATTTGTAGGACATGAGAAAGTTTTAAATGAAGACAAGTTTCAGCAAAGTGGTTCTTCCCCTGCCACAGCTGCTGCCATTGATGAAGGTAGCTGTCATCTAGATATGAAAATGCTTTATTAGTTTCTTTTTGTAAGAGAACAGCTCATTATCCATTTGTATTTTGGGATTAATGAGGATTCATTAAACAAATTGAGGGAAAGAACATAATAAAAATATGACGTTCAGTTTGGATCCATGTAGACAAACAGGGGGGAGGGGGTTGAGTAAATAATATATTAATAAATTTTCTTATTGACCTACTGAAGTAGGTGTTTATGGGAAGTCTCCTTGTTGCTCTCAAATTTTATTTCCCTATATAGTGAGATATGTCTTGTTTCGCGTGAGGCTTGATGAAATCTGTCATTTTTCTGTCCGATAATGAGTCTTTATCTTCCTTCCATGGGCACACACAGACACGTGCATGTATTAGTTCCAGATGTAAGAAAATGATGTCAATTTGCCTCTCTAAATTCCGAGATCCAAACTATTGAAAGCTTGAAAAATATCGAGATTTGATTTATCTTGTGTATTTGTTTTAGGATGGACTTCGCTTGTTAATATGTCGCCAAGCAAGGCTCTGCGAGCTGCAATGCTAAAAAGCCGCTTTTCAGATACTATCTTCAGAGCTAAACATCAGAATCTCCTGGATCATGTAATGTATTACTATTGCTTGCAGAAATTTTGGCGTACATACTAGGTTGGTTGAGCTCTATTCTTTTTGTAGACTTGCTAATATCTGTTTCTGTTGATTTCTGTTCAGCATGAGAAGATTAATCCTGTGAATAGACTGAAAGAAAGGGAAAGACTGGAAAGGCAGCAGCGTGAAGGTGATCTTAAGCTTAACTTGATTAAATATTATGGTGTACTCTCCTATGTTTGTGTTAAAATGTTGCCTTCCTGTGAAATTTTTAGTGCATAATTTTGCCTTTTTGGGCTACTGTTATCTAGTATTGATTTTTTTTTCTCGATGATCAATAGATGAGAGACAAGGCATTTGGCCGAACATAAAATCTTAATTATGCAGAACTCTTGTGTGAACTCTGGAACTATTCTGTTTGTGAATGAAATTGAAGATCGTTCAGTAATGTTCATTTGGATATCTGACTTTTTAAGTGTTGCACTGAGTGTTTCTTTTCCTTTGGGAATATGTTGTTTACACTGGATGTTTGACCTTCTGCAGATAAGGCTAAGATTGAAGCAGAAATTAGAGCTGCTGAAGCAGCCTCACGAATGAGGGTAGAGGCCGATTTGAAGATGCGGCATGAGAGGGAAAGAGAAGCCGCAAGAATTGCAGTAGAAAAGGTCCCCTTTTTTCCTTCATTTGTTATATTTCTTGGTCTTGTGTGATTTGAGTTATGATTTGCCTTGTGGATACTAAAGAAATGTATATTCACTCACGACTTGGTTTCGCTCTTCACTTGTATAGATGGTTAAAACTGTCAATATTGATGAGAATCGAGAGATTCTTGAGGACCTTGAAGCGATAATGGGAGCCATCGGTGGTGATAACTTGAGAACCCCTTTGGAGCGGCTTGGGCTATACTTGAAGGATGATTACATGGAGGAAGAAGATGAAGCGGCAATTTTACAAGGAGAAGAGGGGGAAATTCTTTCATAGCCCTACCTGCCTCTACAGTTTTCTTTCCTTCCCTTGTATATATGGGGAGTGAAGGTGTTAGTTGTAAATTAGTATTCTTTTTGTGAGCGGTTAGGGAACGAAAGGCTAGATCTCTAATTGGTCAAAACAAACATTGTAAGTACAACTTGTGCATAATTTTTTGTAGATGCAATCAAACGAAGATTTAAAGCACTTGTGAATAATTTTACGTGTATGCAGTTACAGTTGCGTTTAGAATGTCTTGTAAATCAGTATATCCAGCATGGTGCTGCTGTTGGATTGAAATTGGGATGCATATAGTAAAAACTCAGAATGCAGCAATAATTATGATGGCTAAGTGCTTTCGAATTTTAATTTCTGAAATTTTTGTACGTACTGGTACTGAGGTGCTACAAATTGTTAGATTTATTATGCTGTATAAGGTTTTTGAATGTCAATGGTAAACAATTTTGGTTCTGAATAAAAGAGAGAAAATTTCGAATATTATGCTGTATAAGGTCTTTTAATTTCTACTAGATTTTTTTTTATTGAATTTGGTGAGCATTTACGTTGATTTACCAATAAACTAAGAATTAATCTATTTGTACAATGTTGATTGATAATGTTTGATGTGGCAAAATCTAGATAATTAAATTTAAAACAATTTTTGAAATTTTTTGAAATAGATGAACGTGATGATATCAAATCATGATTGTCAACTATCATTTTCAATCATCATTATACATGTAACATAATTAACAACTTGTTTGAGCTTCATTGTTTGAAAAAAAAAAAATTTGATTCTGAAATAATACTTATTGAAGAATGTGTGCTTAATAAGTAATGAGAATTTTTGAATTTATATGTAATATTATTTTATTAAGATAATGTGTAATTGATAAAAGGGAAGAGAAAAATGAATTAAAATTTAACGGGGCCAAACATGTACGGTTAAACTAAACCTCTCAAGGTTTAGTACACTTGAGCCAGCTCGTGCGGTCACTTCCTCTGCTTAAAAATATGGACTGCCATCTGAAAATATGTCAAAATTCAAAAAAGAATGGGAAATGAAAAAAAAATCTAATGGGTGTATAAGGAATGTATATTTTCCCTTGGCAACACAAGTTTTGATATTAGGGAAGGAGAAGGGAAACAATGGATTAAGATTAAGAATTTGAAGATGGAGATAGGAGAGTCGCAGAACACCCAGCAAAGAAATCTACGCCATTTTTAACTTAAATATAATTGGTTGCATTTAGGAATTATATTTTTGTGGCTTTGTTCTTGACTTCTTGTGTTTGCATTCACGGGGAAACTAATTGAATAAAATTTTGGGAAAAATACATAATTACCATAGTTTCAAGATACATTTTCAAATTGAATTAAGATATATGTACAGACAAAACTTTCACAAAAGTTTTACATATTCTCACAAGGGTGGGCCCCGTGCGGATAGTAATAAAAAATTGTCAAAAAAATTCCACCCACCCCTCCTATTGTGAGGTAACAGAACCCCGAACCCCCACCCTGTACTCCAAGCATCACCGTTTCAAATTTAAGAAACTTGTGGACTAATAAATTGAATGTCTCAAGGTATAAAATACTTTGTCGGCTCAAACAATCACTTCCTCTAGTTAAAATGGGTTACGTTGTCAGAAAGTGGTTGACAGATGGAGTGACATAATGTTAAGTTGAAAAGATTTGATTTGATGAAAAAGATGTTTATGTTCAAAACAATTCAATGATGAAGTATTATCTAACATTATGTCAACCATTGTATTAAAGATTACGTCAGTATAGCATGATTCGCTTAAAATATTGGACTACAATCCTCTCCAATATATGTTAAATTCACATAAAACAAATTTTTTCTTGTGATCATCTCCACTCTAGATGAATAACATTACCCCTTTTTTAATCAGTCTTGCTACATGTACTTTAACTTTGACATCATGAATACATTCTTATGAGTTGTGAGTTTTTTATAAATCAACTTTAAAAATGCTTTAAACGATAAATGGCATATATTTTGACAACTCACACAATGTTAAACAACAATGTTATCTAGGAACGTACATCTAGATTAAATTTTTTTTTTTCATTGCCCAAACATAAAACCTACTGTGTTTTTTTTTTTCTTTCTAGTATCATATCTCCATAAGCTTAACATAACAACATCCAAACATGTTTGGGATCAAAATAAAAAATTTCGTCCATGTAGGCAACACTGCCTGCTGTCAAGTGCTTTTGTACGAGGGTGAAAGATTGTCAATTCTAGGAGAAATCACTTTCTAACCAAGGGCCCTAAGACGCCGATGGAGGGACTGAAAACAGCCGTAAACCAAAACAAGCTTATTAAAAAATCTCCATCTCAATCAATGGAGTCCTAGAAAATGTATTAAAACGAGGTTGTTTATTATGTATGTTGTATGGTAAGATATCGAATTCCAGCAGAAAATTCATGATAGCAATAACAAAAAAAAAAAAAAATGAATGAAAAAAGGCAAGCCACTTGTCTACGACAAATGTGAGAGCCACCTAGTTCATCCTCTTGATCCTGGACCGTGATACAGCTACACAGTGTAACGATTCTTTGCAACTCTTTCCTTCATCGCGTCTTCCTGCAATATAAGAACTGGTCAGTCACTGACCACCATAGGGAAAGATACAACTTCAATGCGTGTTTTTACAGAAATATAATTCTCAGGAAAAACAGAATAGTTACATGAAATATGAACCCAATTGTGTCATTGTATTCTAGAAACTCCTTCCACTGTCTTCCAATTCTCAGCTGCAAAACCAGTAAATTTCACAAGGCACACAACAGATTAAGGCATCAGAGAGCAAAACTTTCATAAACACAAATGTGAAAAGGCAAAAACAATCTGTTCCTATACCAATAGCTTCGGTAAGGAAACAAACTCGATTACATGCATAAAATATCGACTTTACACTCTCACCCAATTTTAAAGTCTAGCATGCCTATTGTCTCTCAACAATCATCTTAAAGCCAGGCAAACCTTATTTTAAAACATCAATCTCTCCATGACAAAAACAAGAACACTTTGAAAATATAAGTCTACAAGGATTTCTCACAATAGTATTATTGGGAACTGAAAATGCTCTCCCTAATGCAGGTGCCTTCATGTAATTCATCCATGGTACCAAAACACTTATGATAGTGGATGCCCTTCAACTATTAGACCGTTGCTCCCTCTTCAACTATTCATGGATAAATACAACTACTTATCCACAAAATCAATTTCACCCAAGTAAGGAAGTCATGTCAAGAATTTAGAGAGAGTGGAATTTCATTTTTAAAATTTATCATATGTTGAAGAAGATTCCATGTTACAAATTGGCGGAAGGCCCGTTCATCACCTCAGATCTCAGCTGAATCCACAATTCCTCTCTCAAGGGATTGCATTTGGCCTTTCTCAGTAAAAGATTGAAAACATATTAAGTTATTGTGTCAAACCAAATTACCTGAGCCGCTTCATTTGCAGCATTCTTGGTCCAGATAGCAATTTTTTCCTGCCTAGCTCTGACATTGACAACTGCCCCACATATTTCATCTCCACAATCAAATTGTTCTCCAATCATTGCCAGTAGCTAAAAT
The DNA here is from genome assembly GCA_903798365.1 of Fraxinus sp. 1973-6204. Lineage (NCBI taxonomy): Eukaryota > Viridiplantae > Streptophyta > Magnoliopsida > Lamiales > Oleaceae > Fraxinus > Fraxinus sp. 1973-6204. The sequence continues at coordinate 1,916 of CAIGRR010229307.1, read as the reverse complement.
GGAATTCATTTGTGAATTAGAAGAAGCATGAGCCATAAAATTAGAGAAACGCCATGTTAAATAGAACAGAGTTTAAACTATATATACCGTATAGAGCCAAGAAACATCAGATTTGCCCCGAGCAAAACACACGGTCCACTTTCCCCCATTGGCGCAAACAGGATCTTCCCATTTTGGCTCAATTTTATTTTTGAAACAATGAAAGTCTGCTCCAACAACCAACTTGCTTGGCTGGTGTACATTATTGTAAACACTGCAAGCCAAGCCAAGCAAATGGTTAGTGGTGTATCATAGTAGATATAGGTGACGGCAACAGAAATGTGCTATCATTGGAATCAGTCTGAAAGAAGTCATGAATCATGATCATAAAATGTCATGGAAAATAATAATTGAACTACAAAGAAAACATCATATTTTTCCGTCAATCCGTGATCAAAGACAAGCTTAACAACAGCACTTCAAAGAATCAATGTAGTAGAGAAGTCCTAATTCACTTGATTTTCTTCACACGCTATGATTTCCCATGGATATAAAAAAGAGTACGTGATATTCAAGAAAATGGAGTAACAGGATATAAACACGGAAAAACTTGTATAGGCATAAACTTTGATAGGAAAGATCAACTGCCCATCAAACGCATATTAGATTACAGATATGCAAGAAATTGAATCTTCTCCCTTCTTAGTTTTCCACGGAAAGTAAAATAATAGTGACCCACAGACTTTAAAACCATTTCAACAATTAAATAGCGAAATACCAATACCCTCAAGGCGTGTAAATGAAATTATATCCAAGAAAGTGAAAGCCCTCACAAATATACACAAAAATGAACCCATGATTAGGGGAAGATGTAGGGATAGAGGGTACCTCCAGAAGTCTTCCACGGAGGAGACAGTGTGGACGGGTCGAATGTTGCTGCCCCAAGCGGTCTGTTTGTATTTGACGGAGGGGTTGTCGAACCAGAATGTCCACGAGTACTCCAATGGGTGCTTTGAATACGGAGTTTTCATGGGATCTGACGCCGGATCGTCTGAGTCCTCCACACCCAAGATTTTTCCTTCCTCTAGCTCCGATTCCTCTCCTACTCCGTCGTCAATTTTGTTAATTGTTAATGATTTCTCCGCATCCTCTTTGGTGGTGATTGGTTTCTCAATTTTTTCAATCATTTTTACTTTCTTGAATCTTTAATCCCGTTTGAAATATCTTCTTCTTCGTCTCTTGAATTTGGGGTTTCAGTTACGAGACTGCATGTAGGATCTATGCATTTATAAGGTGGAGTCTGCCGCAGGGGCGGACCCAGGGGTCGGTCACGTGACCCCACAACTTTTGAGAATTTTTTTTTTTTTAGTTTGATAAAGTCATGATATCATAAAAATTTTAATTTTAATTTATAGTAAAATTAACAATTAATTTTAATAACATATTTCATGAAATTCATAAGTATTTAATTTTTATCAAAATTTACTAAAAATTTGATTTTAATCTCCACCAATTAAGAAAATTTGAATTTTTCTCTTCTCTCTTACTCCTTTTCTCTCTCATTTTAACAAAATCTTAACCCTTCTAATTTTTTAAAATTTGTATATAATTTCTCAACAAATTATCATATTTACTACAAATTTTTATTTTCCAATCAAATTTTTTAGTAATTAGAATCTAAATTTGAATTTTCTCTTATCAAACTGTGTATATACAATGTGTTTGAACTCAATATATCCAATTTGACTTATATTTGTTTGAATTGCGTTTATTTGATTGATTATTAGTATTAAATATTAGTTATATAATTTTCCTTTCGATTACTTAAATTGATTGTTTGTATCAAATACATTATAAGATTTTTTAACGTAAATATGCATTTTATTGTGATGAATAAAACATTAATAAAATGACTCTTCGAAATTAAATGGATGAAA
>CAIGRR010229273.1:0-14699 GCA_903798365.1 Fraxinus sp. 1973-6204 | reverse complement strand
CCCTGATTTTCTACAATTTCCCTATCAGTTAACCCCCTTGTCATACTAAGATGAAAATTTAGGGCCCGTTTGTCTCTCATTTTGGGAGAAGAAATAGAGTTTTGAATAGTATTTTTTGGAGAATGAGTGGTTGAAAAGTAAAGTAATTTTATTGGTTTGTGTGTAGAATATTTTATTGAGTGAATATGTGGTAGAGATTGTTTATTGTAGCAAACAATGTTTGAGAAAATTGATGACAAACATGGGCTTAATATTTTACACATCCTTATGATTTTGAGTCCTTCATTTTTGCTAGTAGTGTAAAATGAAGGTTTTCTAGAAATCGTGTTTGACACTTACACATTTCGACTTGTTCTGAAGTAGTCGAGGCATTTCAAGTTGTTTATTGACATAGATAAAAATGAAAAAATCAACACAAAAAATCAAGTGAAGTAAACTAACTTACGTGATTTGTTTCGATATTTTGAGTAATATTAACTAGTCTTTCGGTAAAAAATTCGGTAACCCATTAGGGTGAAGTAGAATAATCCTTTAAATTATACATAAAGATTCATCGGCTACTCTTTTCACATATATATGGGCTGGATAGAGTATGGACCTTTGATTAGTCACTTTAAATTGAGAATATCAGTTAACCCCCTTGTCATACTGAGATGAAAATTAATATTTGATTTCGAGTCCTTCATTTTTGCTAGTAGTGTAAAAAGAAGGTTTTCTAGTAATTGTGATTGACAGTTACATTTCGACTTGTTCTGTAATAGTTGAGGCATTTCAAGTTGTTTGTTGACATAGATAAAAATGAAAAAATCAACACAAAAAATCAAGTGAAGTAAACTAACTTACGCGATTAATTTCTTTCATATAAAACTCATTATAATTGATCAGTTTTTACATGAGTTTCAAGAGATTGATACGTCTCAATCTACAAAATTAGACAAATCATATGAATTAAAATTTCAACTGGGAAAACCTATAAAAAAGCATATCTCTAAGGAGAGATTTTGTTCTAAAATAGTATTAGGTGGCTGCTTTAAGGATTTCTTCTCAACTTTCCAACTAATATCCGTATTAATTGTTCCCTTTCCAATAATCAAAGGATATTTTTCCATCTTGGGCCCACGGGGCTCCCACTTGAACGTGAAAATTCGCCATTGTGGGTCCCACTTTGTGGGGCCAATGGCGGCATATCCAAACTTGTAGCCTCAATTATTCGGGGTCTTTTTGCCATTTTCTTAATTTTTTCTTCATTTAGTCAAGGGGAAAGCATATCCACCTTTATCTCCTTATCCTTTTGGATATTGAAATGAATGGAGATACATGCATGGTTGTTAGACTTACTCTTCATGCATGTTGTAGCTCAATAGATACATGGGTAGAATAAATTATTCCAAAGAATAATGCTATTTACAGACTACCAATAGTCGTAATACGTGATATATATATGACAGTTTGTTATTTGATACATTAATGTGGTAGGTTTTTATTTCCTCATTCATCAAATAACAAGATGTCGTATATATGCAGCGTAAAGCGACTACCGATCTAATACGACATTGTCTTATCAAGGTTCAATATCAAGTCTTAGTTAAATACTGATGGGAGAGTCATGCATGGCTACAAGAGTCTAAACAAATGAAGTCTGATTAGAGATATAGATTGTTATACAACATTTATACATTGTATTTCTTTATGATGAATCACAAACAAGGTGGATACTGCTAAAGTTCTAAAAATTACATCGTTTTAATATTATACTGTGATAGTTCAGCTTTATAAAGGAGGGATGGTTTAAGTGAAGTAACCATTGCGGAGAGTATTTACTTATGTCTTGGGAATATTTGCGAAACTTGATATATACTGTTAAAATCTTAATCCAAAATTCTTTTGACGTGCCACGAATTCAGCAGCACTTTTTTAGTGTAGAATGTGAACCCAGTGGATAGTGTTACGCCTTGCCATCGAGGCTTAGTCAAAGTGCCACGCCACAGTTCATGTGGAAGGGAAAGTCAACAAAGATCTAATCGGTCAAATGTAAAGAAGTCAAACAATAGCTGGAGTTCATGTGCCGAATCATTGCCTAAATAGCTGAAGCTGTAAGCCGAAGCGCTACATAAGAAATCAATGAAGAAGCCGAAACTCTTCACACAGAAGACCACNAATAGCTGGAGTTCATGTGCCGAATCATTGCCTAAATAGCTGAAGCTGTAAGCCGAAGCGCTACATAAGAAATCAATGAAGAAGCCGAAACTCTTCACACAGAAGACCACCGATACGAAGCTCCCTCTAGCAGAAGCCCTTAGTTCATCTGAAGTCCTTAAAACTAAAGTTGTCTCTTAAAAGATTTGTAGACAATATTTAAGAATGATTGATATAACGTTTGTAATAAAGAATGACAGGTGTGCCAGTCTACTGTATAGGACTAACCAGTTGTTAATGTATTTATTGTATGATAGACTTAGTGATGTGAGGTCTCAATCAAGGAGATGAGACCACGTGGTTCAGATCCAACAAACACCACGTCGGCCGAAACACTATAAATAGGTGGTCTTTGTAAATTGGAAGGGGTTGGATGATTAAATGGTCATTTGAATACTGATTCTAATACACAAGAAAACACTTAAGAAGCATTTTTGCTTGTTCTATATTATCAGTTTAATCTTAAGGTTATTTACGCTTTGTCGGTGAATGATTGTTAGTGCATTCATCTTAGTCACTATCGCCGGTGCTCGAACACTTTTTTCTCAAGTCGTAAAGCATCTTTCGCGTTCACGTGTTCCCCTCCTCTCATCGGTCCTTCAGTCAAAATGCGCTGGAACTTGCTTGAGTTGGCGTGAGTGGGCCCTACATCTGTTGTCCACGTTTGCGTTACGTTTTTCGAGGTCAATAAATTGACGCTTTCTGTGGAAAGCTACACATTTTAACCACGAAAATTCAGTGGAAAAAAACCAGATAGAAACAACTCTTACAGTGAAGCGATTTTCAAACCTTTAAAAAAATGAGTGTTTTTGAAGAAAAAATCGTTGAAGCCAGTTCGATCCTTGAAGAAAGGAATATCATTTGGCTAGAAAAATCTTATCACCATGAGTTTAAACAATGAAGGATCTGTACCTCGAAGGGCTAGGGAACACCCAGAAGAAGGGAAACCCTCACATTCCATCCCAGTTACTCGCCAAAGACCTCACAAACAAAATGGTTGAATACCCATATTACGCAAGCGAGGAAGCCTCACAGGAAAGGGAAGTTAGGGTTGATACATCTACCAACTATGCCACTAACTGACCTACTGGGGTCCCATACAATTTTTCTCCAAACTATGATCCAGGAGACATACCCCAAAGGTCGGTAAGTAACTTGACAGGCTGAGCCCAGGGATGCCCAGAAATAGGCAAGCTTAACCTCCCCATGTACCGAAAAATATGCAGCATGAACTTTTCCGATTTGAAAGATATGAGCCGATTTACAATAATGTACCTCAGAATATTTTCCCTAGAAATAGGTGTGAGAGGAGAGCGGAACAAGCCAGGAGTTAAGCAAGACCTTCCCAGCTACCTCTAGAAACCCAGGTTGGAAAAGATGAAGATTCAGATTGTCCACAAAGGTCCTGCGACATCGATGAGGATGATGACAACCTACCATTTACACAAGGGATTAGGAATGCCCCTATACTGAACCACTTCACGCTTCCTAAGATTCCCAAGTATGATGGAGGAGGCGACACTGCGAAGTATCTCAATAGTTTCAAAACTCACATGAGTTTAAGAGGGGCTGCCATAAAATGTAGAGCGTTCTACTTAACCCTAGGTGGAGCAGCTGAAGTATGGTAGTATGGTATACCAGACTTCGAAGAAAGCATCCGAAGTTGGCCAGACTTCAAGAAGACTTTCCTTAAGCTTTTTGCAACCAGCAAAGAGGGTAAAAGGCTAATACAGCGCTTACAGGACATGAGACAGCAACAAGGAAAAGTCATCGAAAAGCTTCTTATCCCGTTTTACTAATGAGATGACCTACTGTGTGCAAGTGACAGATTGGGAAGCTTTGACAGTCCTATGGGGAGGACTGGATATGAACTCTCTACTCTGAAAATGATAAGCGTGAGATCATCAGTGAAGAATTGAGAGATCACAGAAATAAGGCAAGTCGATGATTTCCGCCTCCTCAAATGCAAAGACAAAGAGGCCCAACCTCACATTTGATGGATCTTTATGTCGGACGGTCGACCTCTCTCAATCCAAGCATTGGCTGCAGCAACTTTAAATGCAGTACCTACTTTAACTTATGAGTAAGTGAGCCCTGGTACTGAAATGTACCAAGGCAAACCCCATAAACAATTTCCCCAAACGGGGAGAGGTAGGGGATGAGGCGTTGAACCTAGAATAGTGATGAAAAAAGTCCCTATATTGTACATATCACCACTTCTATAGCCACAGCACTGCTGGGTGCAGAGATATTGCGATGCACCCCAAAATAATAATCAATGGAAGAATAAGCACCTTCGAAGAGACGCTCTCCCTAAGCAGAAACAACATTACAAGAATGATGAGCTGAGGTGCCCAATAGAGACAACGTTCCTCAGATGAGGGACAATAATGGAGAGAGAACCAAGGATGGTCAAAGGCAGAGAAGAAGCCCCCAGCTAACAGTGGCCATAAATCCATCAGAGAAATTGACACAATTTTTGGAGGTCTGTATGTTGGGGGGAGAATACAGAAACTCCTAAAGAAACTACGCAAGGAAAGCAAGGGACCTCCCCATGGCTAAATTCATAATAAGCAACAACCGACCCTTCACCGAGAGAATGGCTCAACCCGTCACCTTCTCCCAAGATGACTCAGTTGATGTGCATTATCCACATTATCATGCCTTAGTGGCAATGGCCTAAAAAGAATGCTAGTGGATAATGGACGCCCAATTAACATCATCTTTGGAACAACATTTAATAAAATGAAAGTTGACCACGAGCTGACCTCAATGAATTCACTCTTGTATAACTTCACTAGCGACAGAGCAATGGAGATGGGAACAACACCCTGAACTGCTCATCGTTTTATGGAGTCTCTGGTGGTGGATAATCGCTCCGCCTACCATGGAGTTGTTAGAAGGCCGACATTACAGGAACTATAGGTCGTTACGTCCATTCACCATCTATATATGAATTTTCCAACGGAGAATGGCATCGCCACAGTCGGAGGCGACCAAAGGAGTGCAAGTAAATGCTAATAAAATTCTCTAAGAAAAGTGAAACCATGAAGTGTCAACATAATCCTGACGGACATCGACATGAATGACGTCCATGAAAAAGGATAAAACTCTAAACAAGGGCAAATGTCGAAATGATTGATGCTTCTTAACAAAAGGCGATCCTTGGAGTTATAAACACCTCTGAAGAAGAGGTTCTCCTAGAAATGCAAGTGTCCCATAAAGAAGGGAGAGATGTTGAAAATGCAGCTAGCTTGGAGGAACTGGACCCTCACAAGAGCGAGTATCAGACAGGCCCAGTAGAGGAATTGGAGAGTTTTCAAGTCGATCTCCAAAACTTCTCCAAATGCCTACAGGTTGGAAAAGATCTACCACTAGAGGCCAAGGAAAAGTCGAAAAGCTTCTTACACCAAAACTCGGACGTCTTCGCTTGGAAGCATGAGGTTGGCATTGGTCCAAAAATCAGTTGCCGTTACTTGAAACTAATCTTAAGGCTACATCATACAGATAACAACGAAGAGCCCTCAATTCAGAAAGATATGAAGCCTCAAGGGACGAAGTAAAGAAGTTGATTGATAATTGCTTTATCCAAGAATCTATGTATCCAAAGTGTTTCTAATCCTATCTTGGTCAAAAAAGCACAATGGCGTGGAGAGTGTGTATTTCTCAAACCTAAATCAAGCTTGCCCCAAGAACATCTTTCTGATTTCTCGGATAGATCAATTGGTGGACTCAACAACAAGACACAAACTGCTTAGCTTCATGGATGCCTACTCCGAGAACAATCAAATTTCGATGTTCCCAGCCGACGGAGAGCATACGTCCTTCATAACAGACAATTATCTTTATTGCTATAAAGTCATGCCCTTTGGGTTGAAAAATACAAGGGCCACTTATCAAAAACTTGTCAACATGATGTTCACTGACCTCATTGGAAAGACAATGGAGGTATATGTGGATAACATGATAGCGAAGAGCTTAAAGGCAGAGGGCCATGTCAAGTACCTCGGTGAAACTTTTCAAATATTGAGGAGTTACATAATGAGACTTAATCTCTTGAAATGCGCCTTCGGAGTGGCCTCTGGGAAATTTCTGGGCTAAATGGCAATCAAAGAGGCATTGAAGCCAACCCGAAGAAGATCAAAGTCTTGATTGAAATGAAGTCACCTTAGAAACCTAAAGAGGTGCAGAGCCTCACTGAACGTGTAACTGATTTGAATCGCTTCATTTCGAAGGCAACAGATAAATGCCTATCCTTCTTCAAGATCCTGATGGGAGAAAATAAGTTTCGATGGATTGAGGAATGTGAGGTAACCCTGCAAGAGCTGAAGAAGCACTTGGGGTAGGCTTCCCTACTCTCCAAACCCAATGCTGATGAACAGCTGCAGCTATACTTTGCAGTAGCCCCCGACACAGCCAAGTCAGTCCTCGTAAGAAAGGAAGTTGGTCACTAGCTACCCATTTATTACATAAGCAAAATATTTTTGGCTGTAGAAACTCGCTATCCAGACATGGAGAAGCTAGCGCTATCCTTAGTGACAACTTCCCAGAAATTGAGGCATATTTCCAAGCCTACACCGTACACGTGTTGACTAACTTCCGTCTCAAACAAGTGTTGCAGAAGGCCAAAGCTTCAGGAAGATTACTAAAATGTATTATGGAACTTAGTGAGTTTGATATTGTGTTAAAATCGAAGGCCGCCGTTAAGGGACAAGCCTGACAAGTTTTGTGGTAGAGTTCACCCATGTTCCAAAAATGGAAGACGAGATGGAACCCGTCGAACTCTCCACTTGGAACCTTTTTGTTGATGGCTCATTGGGAAATGCTAGATCTGGAGCATGAGTGGTCCTAGTTAGTCCAGAAGGATATAAGCATAATTTTGTTGTGAGGTTAGGCTTCAAGGCCACAAACATTGAGGCAAAATATGAGGCCCTCCTAGCTGACCTCTGATTGGCCAAAAAATGCAAGCAAAGAGTCTAGTGATCAGTAGCGACTCTCCCCGTTGGTAGTTAGTTAGGTTCGTGGCAATTTCTCGGCCAAAGATAAGTCCATGGTTGCTTATCTGAAATTGATCATGAAGCTCATTCCAGATTTTGAGAAATTCAAGTTGGTACAAATCCCATGCTTAGAGAATGCTCATACCAACGCTCTTTCAAAATTGGCCAGCAGTAAAGATTCTGAACAGCTCATTGTGGAGCCCATAGAACACCTTCCTAAGCTCTCTACTGCTACAAACGAAGAGGTGATGTGGGTAGAGGATACCCCACTATGGATGAAGCCATTAATATGATTACTCAAGGATCAAGTATTACCCTCTGAAAACGAGGAGGCACAGAAGCTCGGAAGACGAGCCACTCATTTTGTTTTTCAAGATAATGTGTTATACAAACGGGGTTTCCCCTTATCTTTATACCGATGCATGGGGGAGAGCAAGCCACATATGTGCTCTGAGAAATTCATGAAGGGGTATTTGGCAACCACTCAGGAGAATGGTCTTTAGCGCAATTAAGGCAAGGATATTATTGGTCCTCCATGAAAAAAGATACACAACAGTTTGCAAAGAGATGCGATAAGTGTCAACGCTTCGCAACAATTCAGAGGCAGCCTTCACCCATTTGCCAAATGGGAGATTGGTCTTATAAGCCCCCTACCTAAAGGGAAATGCAATTCCCGTTTCGCAATTTTCGCCATCGATTACTTTACCAAATGGGTAGAAGTTGAACCCCTTTCCAAGATCACTGAAGTAAATATTTCCAAATTCCTATGGAAATACATCATTTGTAGGTTCGGAATTCCCATTTAATTGTCTCGAATAATGGTTGACAATTCGACAATAAGAAGGTCAGAAACTTATGTGAAAAGCTAGACATCAGGAAATATTTCTCCTCCCCACATCACCCTCAGGCTAACGGACAAGTGAAAGCTATTAATAAGACTATCAAATAAACGCTGAAGAGAAAACTAGATGCTTCTAAAGGGGCATAGGTCGACGAATTATCTCAAGTCCTATGGGTCATTCGAACTATAAGTAGAACGGCTACTGGAGAAATTCCTTTCTCTATGGCTTATGGAAGCAAAGCTATGAGCCCAATTGAAGTGGGTTTGCCGTCTCCGCATCACATTCATTTTAACGAAATATCTAATGACGAGTTGAGAAGATGAAAATTAGACCAACGAAAAATGAAACTGGGAAGGCCCATGCCGCATCAAAGAAGAAGTTTGGTCTGGGACTTATAAAATTGAAAATATGGATGGAAAGGCACAGCCTCATCCATGGAACACGGAGCATTTGTGGAAGTATTACCAGTAGAAATGTAAATATACAGTTTGTACAATTCTTGATTCAATAAAATTGACTTTTATTAAAGTTTTTGTAAAATAAAGAAGCCTCTGCATAGATGAATCGTCCCTATGCATAGAAGCGTAGGCACTTTGACGAAGAGCGGATTCCAAAAGGGACCACATCTTTACTACGAAGTGGATAGCACATGCCCTTAACAGCAAAAGTTGTTAAAGAAGCCTCGGCATCGGCAAACAGCTCAACCATATACTCAGCAAAATTGTTAATTTTATTAAATCAAAATTGTTCTTAATTTTATTAAGTCAAGGTTGCGAAAAATAAAAGAAAAGTGACTCTTATTGACAAAAGTCAAAGGAGAAGCCTCTGCATAGATGAACCATCCTTAAGCAGAGAAACATGGGCACTTCGATGAAGAATTGGATCCCAAAATGGACCACCTCCTTATTGGTGAAGTGGATAGCACATGCCATCAACAACAAACGTTGTTAATGAAGTCTCAGTATGGGCAAACTGCTCAACATCGTGCTTAGGGAAATAACCAAAAGACGCGAACTACAAACACTTGTACAAAATAAACAAGTCTTAAGTGCAAGAAAGCCAAAGTGCATACAAGCTTAGATGTCAAGTTAGAAAGGTAAACGGCATTTTAATACTTGTGCAAAATTACAAGTTTGAATAATGAATTGCAAATAAAATAGACTGAAGAACATGACAAAGCAATAAAATAAGCAGAAAGTACAGAAAGTAAATGAAACACAAGTATCTAGACGAAAGAAAATGTTATTAATAGAATAAGATATTTACAATTATAGGCCAAAGCCAATTACATGGAAAATGCAGGAAACAAAAACCTATCAACTAAATAGGTGGGGGAGGGATTATAGCATTGGGAACCACTACTTTAGAATCTTCTTCAGCAGTATCGTCCTCAATTTCGATCACGTGACTACCCTCTGTTGGAATTTAAGGCTCTTGGTCTCCCTCTTCCAAAAATTTTGACCTCAACTCAGAAGTATCAAAGACTTGAGAGTTTACTTCAATCCACTCCTCTATCTCGATATGTGCATACCTTCGCCAGTATTTCGTGAAGCTTTGGTACGCCTCCGTTAGGTGGAAGTTGGCAGTGTAGTGCTTCACACCCTCATCACCAGCAGATTGAGCCTCCTGTCTCGCTGTCTTAACCTCCTCTGTCAAGCCGAAAATTTTGACATTTAGCTCTTCCACCTTCTCTTTATGTGCCTTCTCCAAGGCCTTAACATCTAACTTTTGGTGGGCATTTGAAGTCTCCACACACTTCCTCATGGAAGCCACTTCGCTTTGGGACAAGTGGACTTCCTTTTTCAGATTTTCAATTTTCGCCTATGTCGAAGCGGGCTTCACAAACTTTTCAGCCTGCTACTTCTTTATTACCTTAGCCTTAACCTTGGCTTTACTGGATATCTCCTTAACCTAAGAAGCTTTGTTCGCAAACTCTTTATTTTTACTTTGAAAGATTTTAAAGAGGGCTTCAGCCTCTATGGCCATCTCGAATGACTTCCCATTTTGACTAACCATGGTGGCGAATAAGTCTACCATATCGTTGGTCTCCACTAAGCCTTACCACCTATTTGTCCAGTATTTGTGAAATGTGGATATGGAAGTCTGAACCTCTCGAGGAAGCATGGTAAGAACTTATGGAGCCAGTTTATCACTGCACTGGGAGACTACATGTTTCTGGCAAGTTGAGTCATAGGTCGTCAACCCGCTCGTAGATTTGGCCACCTTCGACGATCCTAGCCATGAAGGCTTGACAACAGTTGGCCTCTTCGGCCCTCCTTCACCGCAACTATAGCAACTACCATCAGTTTTTCCCTGGTAGGGGCTTTAGAGCGTGGGGATGGGGATGGGGATGGGATGGCCATTGATCCACCTTCTCTGGTGGCAGAGAGATTAGGGACCTCCTCTACCATCTTTTTCTCATTATCCTTCAAGGGAGGTTGTCCTTCTCTTTCTTGGCTGCCAACCTCTCGAGTGATTCTTTCCACTTAGTCCTTCACATGTTTTCCTGCAACAAATGAGAGTTTCAACCTTTTTCTCCCAGCAGGCAGCAGTGGAGGTGACAGCAAGTATTGTAGCCATTTCAAGAGTAGGATGCCTCCTCTTCTCGAAGTTTTCTACAAAAACAAGGAACAAGGTCGGCAACAGTTATGCAAAAACTAGCAAAAAAGTTTGTTAAAAATTGATATTACCTCTTCAGTCCAATAAGCAAAATTCTTCAAAAAAGTCGTTTGGAAGCGATTAAACAGTTAAATTCACGAGTTAGGCGTCTCTTTTTTAGACGCTCGTTTAATTATTTTCGATGTCGAGACAATGTCTGTTTGGACTATTCGATGTCCATGATATACTTTTCAAAACGAGTTTAAAAGATGATGTAGACAATTTGTGAATTCGGCAGTGTACAATCGTCTGCAAATTTTTAAATTTAGGATGTTCTCAAAATACTAGTTTGAAACGACCTACTTTGATGTATTTTAACTTTTTTTAAGGTTGGTCATTTTGCGTGCCGTTAAGGATGCAAGAAATTAGGCCGTGAGCACTTTTAAAGAATATTAAAAATGTAATGTTTCGACTTTATTTGAGATCACATAATGATATCGAAAATTGACATAAAATATAAAAAAATCATTTATATGTGATAAAGGGGGCGGCGTAAGGGGTGGGTGAGTAAAAAAGGCAAAGGTCATGGGGTGAGGTGTATGGGGAAAAGCAAATATATACAGTCAAAAATAATAAATGCATAGCTGACGTGAACAAACTAGACTAACCCATATAATATGTTAGTCATAAGCTTAGAGACACCAAAACCAACTACAAACTATTCAACTAATTTATCAAGCCCTCTAAACAAGGACAAGGAAACTTGGGCCGTATTTCCAATTGCACCATATTTTCGTCCTCACATATCAGCCGCTTAAGCAGAGCAGATCTTGATAGACTAAGAAGTATTGACCGGGTCATGAAATGGGCGGTAGAGTTGGAAGAACATGACATTCTATCGACCTTGAGTGACGATAAAAGCTCAAGCATTGGTGGATTTCATAGCTATCACCGAGGGGAGAAATTATCAAGCAACCAACTTGGGTACTCTATGTCGATGGGTCGTCAAAATGTGAAGGATTGGGAGTGAGAGTCATGTTAAAAAGCCAAATTAGAAAATAATTGGAGTATTCATTGGAATTCGAGTTTCAAGTAACCAATAACAAAGTAGAATATGAGGTCGTGATAACTAGCGTGAGTGATGCTTTCTCTCTTGGAGTATGAATGATCCAATTATACAGAGAACACTCAGTTAGTTATGGGACAAGTGTTGTTAGAATTAAAAGTAAAAGAAGACATGATTGTGGCCTATTTGATGAAGGTGAGAGAATTGCAACAAAAGTTCGAACAGTTTGAAATATGGATACTCAGCTCGCAAAGACTACGTCAGGGCAGACTCACTTTCAAAATTGGCACAAATCAACTCTCGAAATCTACCACAAAACTTTGGTACAAACTCTACTAACCTATAGCTACCTAGCTAACTCTTAGAGACCGAGAACAAAATAACATAGATGGATTGATAACAAACAACAAGATAATGCAATTCAAGATTGACTTCTTCGCATATGAGGGGCAAGCTTTGCTTCGGTAAACGGACAGCTATACGAAAAGGGATAACCATGCTGTGTCTAAAATGCATCGATACAAAAAGGGTCAGATTTTCTTGAGCGAGATTCATTCAGAAATGTGAGGGAATCACCAGGGGAAAATATTTTAGCATGTAAAGATATTACTTGGCCAAGAATAAAAATAAATGCAAAGAGATTGGTGAAGAAGCGTGATGCATATCAGCAACATGCCAACCTCATACATATCCAGGCTGATAAACAAATCGCCATATGTAGAATTTGCCTCTTCCATCAGTGGAGGATTGATCTACTGGTCCACTGTCGGAGAAAGTTTCTAGTAGTTGTGATCAACTACTTCACCATGCGGGTAAAGATAGAGCTCCTAGACATGATCATTACCAAGAAAATTAAAACCTTAGTGTGGAAGAACCTCATATGAAAACTTGGGATTTCTCGGTTGTTACCGATTAAAGGAGGCAATTGACCATCACGATTTCATAGAGTTTTGCTCGAGTACTAAAATTGATTTGTAGAAAACATTGGTCATACAACCACAAGAAAACGGAAAAGTGGAAGTCACCAACCATACTATTTTGCAGAACCTAAAGACCAGATTGGAAACATATAAAATAATAGGGTTGATGAAATCCCCAAATGTACTCTGGGCATATTACACGACCCTAAGAGTTCCCATGGGTGAAACCCCTTCAAGATGGTCATTAGAGAAGTTAAAAGGGGAGCACATAGTTTGAAAGATCAATCAAGAACACTACTCGGTTGCCTTTGAAATGTTGACCATCTTAAGAAATATTATCACTTCTGTAAAGTCATCAACTTGTCATCGTTTTTAGTTCATGTTTACTTTTCATCGCTACTATAGTTGTCTTTTTCTTATCTTGGCTAGTGGGTCTTTTATTTTGAACTCAATGTAACAAATGTGACCCAAAATAAGTAGTTGGGGAAGATGAGAACGCTAAGGAATGACTACCAGATAGCTAGGACAACCATGTGCATCCCCTGATTCAGCCTACTAGATGAATTTTGGTGTGATAATAATAATAAATGGAGAAGGATAGATGATGAGGACGCTAAGGAATGACGAATCACTAGAATGATCAGGTGCATCCCATGTTTCTGACTGTCTATGAAATTTTATGTTCCAAGAAAAATGTCTCAACAAGCAAAATGTGGAGATCTCGACAGCTATCGAGTAGTCCACTCAATCACTACAAACTTGTTTTAAAAAAATCAAGTAAAAGTGATAAGTGCT
The DNA here is from genome assembly GCA_903798365.1 of Fraxinus sp. 1973-6204. Classification (NCBI taxonomy): domain Eukaryota; kingdom Viridiplantae; phylum Streptophyta; class Magnoliopsida; order Lamiales; family Oleaceae; genus Fraxinus; species Fraxinus sp. 1973-6204. Next base: position 1,285 of record CAIGRR010229273.1, on the reverse strand, counting down.
TTTTTTACACACTTATATATGTCACAAAACATGGATTATTGTGGAAAGTAAATGTTAATATGGCTTAATTCTATGTAATTTGTGTTTTGTAGACTAAAAACAATAAACGTGGTGAAAATTTGGAAGAACAAGCGAAAATGGCTAATGAAGCAAAATCGAAGTTTGAGAACTCAAGTGCAAATGCTGAAAAGTTGTGTCAATCTCACAATGAAGATTTGAGAGTATTAGACATCAATTGGATGAGTAAAGAAGCTAAAGGAATGAAATATAGTCGAAGTACTATTACATATCAACTTTCAGGGGAAAATTTGTTCTATGCGACCGCATTAAACATAACTATGCGGTCGCATAGCGTTTTTCTGGGCACGAATTTCTGGTTTCCTTCTTTCGTTTCAACTTTTATGGAAACCAATATCTGGACATCTATATAAAATACAAACCGGTCCAGAACCGGAAGGAGACCTAGATGATGAAATTCTCAAGATTGGAGAGCGTAGAACGATGCAAAAAAACACAAAATTCATCCCCAATATATGAAGATTCAAATCCATAATTAATTGGGTGATGTCATTTCTTGATTCTTTTTCATATTTTCTTCTTTCTACTATACTAGGCTAGGTTGATCAGTGCTAGGTGAACGTTGAACCTTGTAATTTGATGTTTTGANAGATGGTTGTCACGTGTCAAAATGTCAAATTTAATGTAACATATAATGTATATGTAGTATTGTTGTTTAATCAGTGGTAGGTGAACGATGAACCTTGTAATTTGATGTTTTGAACTTTAGTTTTATATATTTGACGCAAAAACATGTTTTTGAATTATAGAATGATTTAGATGAATTAATTGTCTCCGTGATTATAGTGCACGATAAATTATGTGAGTTTGGTGATTTGTTTCATACATTCGAGATAATGGAAAAAAATTCGACATATATAAATCATCATAAAGTCCGATAGGGGAAATATACCGCTATACTTTATGTGAATCTCTAAGTGTTCATAAAATCACATACATTCTTGTATATTTGCATCCGTCATAGAGATATAGTCGGATCGTATGCGAGTGTAGGTCAAACATTACTCGAGACAAATTGATGGATAGGATAAGAACATTGATTCGTCATAATTGGATTCGTGTTGTCAAATTATAAAACTAAGGTGAGAAATAATTATTATTTGGGGATTCAGGATCCTAGTGCGTCCTTCATTCATAAATTACATAAAATTTGTATTCAACCATCAACTACAATTAGCTTAGTAATTCACACTTGCATCGTAGTTGA
>CAIGRR010229265.1:0-16880 GCA_903798365.1 Fraxinus sp. 1973-6204 | reverse complement strand
CATATAAAGCCATATCACAAAAGATTTTAGCCAATCACATCCTACTACTACTTTTCACATATGACAGCCCACACTACTTTTGTAGACTTATACTTTACTAGTAGTAGCTCACAATCTAGTTTACTATTACATCATTACATTAGTTAGACAAACTAGAAACATGTGATAAATTGTACCCAAAAACAATGGTAGATTGACAACAAAAGTGTCACTACTCGACTACTTCAACAGTATTCCAATATTGTCGAAAGGTAAATTTTTTTTCTTTTTCAACTTTCAGATATCTTTTCATAGTTTTGTATTCTAAACATACATTGCTGGTTCCAGCTGAATCTATATTCAGTAGGTCCTAACTTGCAGGAGATAGATGTGGGGTATTAACATCAGATAGAAGGTTGATAATTAGAGATGTTACCTTGTTGTCATTAGTTCTGTCCTCCTCATCTGAGTTTGTCTCATTGTCTTGATCTTCACTGCAGGTTATGTTTATAGTTTTCTTGCCTCGGGACTTCTTTAACTTTTTTGTGCACTCAGCCGCTATGTGCCCGAACCCTTCACATTAATGACATTGGACATGATTTTGGCTCTTTTCCACAGATGGGGTAGGGTTTTGCCTAGAGTTACTGAAGAACTTCTTTTGGGGTGGCTTAGTCTTTTAACTTCTTCCTTTCTAGTTTTTTTTTTCAAGAATTTCTTAAATTGTTTAGTGAGCATGGTCATCTGACATCATTCTTACTTTAATCATCTTCTTCCTTTATCTTAACCTCATTGGGATTAAAGGCTATTTTTGATGCTTTTTCCTTCTTCCTTCTATAAAGATGTAACTCATAGGTCATCGATGATCCTACTAATTCTTCTACTTTTATGCTTTTTATGTTCTTGCTTTCCTCGACAGCGATTTCCTTGTAGTGAAACCTATCCGGTAATGATCTAAGAATGTTTTTTTCACAATTTTACATTCTGAGTATTTGTTTCCCAATGCGTAGGCCAAGTTGGTGATGTCACTTAGTTTTGCATAGAAGTCGTTGAAGTGCTTACCATCTCTCATTGTTAATTGCTCAAATTCAAGTGTAAACATTTTGAATTTAGAGAAATTCACAACTGAGGTTCCTTCATGAGCAACCGCAATATATCACACGCCTCTTTAGCTACCTTGCATGTTGAAATCAAACAAAATTGATTAGTATCAAGGAATGAAAAAATAGCATTTAGAGCTATAGAATTTCAAGGAGCACTATTATACTCAGTAGTCACCCACTCATTTGTTTGTTTCTCTTTTTCTACATCCTTTTCAATTACAGTGGGAGTTTTATAGCCATAAACAATTGAGTGCCCTGCTTTCTCATCTAAAGATTGTATATAGACTTGCATTCTTATTTTCCAATACGAATAATTAGTCTTATCTAAGACACGTGGTCTAAACATCGCACCTCCATTATTAGGTTTTATATAGATCTCACTTTTAAAAGTGAACCCTCTCTGATACCAATTGTTAATACTAAAACCTAGTTAATTAAACAATCCTTCTCAATTATTCATTTTAGACAGAATATGCTAGTAAGTCAGAACGTCTTATAGGTAGTTTTACGCACAATTCTGATTGGGACAACTAAAATGATTTGTGTTCTAAAGATATAATCTATTGCAGAATTAAATAAAGATAAACACCATATATAATGTGGTAAATTCTTACGGGAAACATCCATGGGCCCCATGTCACAGTAAAACAATCTACTATCAAAGGATAAAAAAAACACAATAGTTTTGATTTTTTAATTTTGCAAAATTAACAAAAAGAATCAAAAGGACTAGAATCAAACCCTCTGATTTTGACTTTATTCCCACACTATTGTATTCGGTTGCAACCACTACTTGGATTAAGATTTACCAATCTTAACTCGTGCCAAATAGTCTGATCTTTGAGCATGATTATACCATTCATGCTTAGGTATGTTATTTTCCATTACCGTTGACGAACACAATTTTTACTTTGAGATACCTCAATGGAACATCAGCCATCAGAAGACTCTAGAACTTGCTGCTGCAAGTTCGTCGAACATAGGTATATTTTTCTCTAAGCATTCATTTGTCCCTTAATCGTTTTCTCTACTTATGTAGAGACTCCTCCAAGGCACGAATGTGTATTACCTAAAATATGGAAGTTTTGCAAGGTAGAATAATATAAAATATGTTTTATATAGTTAATAATTAAATTAAGGAAAGTTATTTAACCAATTAAACCAACCCAAGATAGTAAATATATAATGTAGAATATGTTTGATATGGTCAATAATTAATTTGAGGAAAGTTTTGATGTTTTATAGGAATATTTCATTCTTTTAATTATTTGACCAATCAAACTAGTCCAAAATGGTAAAAAGTATATTTATGTACATACTACTATATGGAAGGTACATATTACATCTCGTTTAGGGTATGAAAACCCTAAAATTTGCAGCCAAGAAATCTATTTACCTATAATACCCAATCAGTCTTGATTGACATACTTACTTGAAATCGCTCATAAATGACGACTTGTTTGGATTGAAACCAATAGTACACGTTTTTGGCACATGTTTTAACATTTAAAAGTCATTATAATTTATGTAAGCCAATAAATAAATAATAAGTAAACATGTAAAATATATTTTATTTACAAACCATATTTGTTAGCCAACACAAGCACATGCATCTACCAAAGCAGAAGGTGCAGTGCTTAGCAAACCGTTACTATACATAAAGTATGAAAGATCCATGAGGATAGGCTCTCCATAGACATAAATTCGTATTTTTACATATCGCAACTACAAGTCTCTCAAACCATATAAGAACAAATTATAAAAATGTTAGGCTCTTTGCTATCAAACTCAAAGAGCTAATACGTATAGTCTTTTGAATCATTAAGCGCCTGTCTTTATGGGATTCTTACCACATTTTAAGCAAAATTTCAACCGTTGGAACTGCAGTGGGTCTCTTTGCCACCGTCATTATTGACCCATTTCAGTAATGATTTGAATTGTCAAATAATGTGGACATGTAAAATGACAGGATTGTCCCTCCATGATTTTATACTTACAAAAAAATGAAGGATAGAAATGGTAGTTGGTAAAAGTAAATCACGTTAGAATCGTCAAAATTTGTAGGCGTCGATAGACTTGCAGAGGTGGGCCCCATTTCAACAGTACAAAAATCAATTTTTTGTAAAATAATAGTGCTCCCACACAAATGCTAAACAGTGAATACTTCTTGTTGTATTGTCCTGACTTACTTCATATAAGCTCAATGAAGAGGCGGTCATCCTCTGGGATGGGCAAAGAACCAAACTTGGGGTATAATCTCAAATCGTAGAATCTAATTAGAGAGGTTGATATCTTCACATTCGAGTCTAAATTTGGAGGTTTTGGACGTTCTCCCACTTGTATTTCTTCATGGTAGCGGTTAAATCATTTAGAATGTTGCTCGTAGCTTGTATTATTGGGTAATATACATTTTCGTAGTGCTAAGAATGCAATTATCTAAACGGAGCAAGGTGTTAAGGATACCTTGTGAAAACTCCCATATGCACAAGATACAACTGTAAAAAAGCCATGCATGTTCGTGGAAAACGTCAACACACATGTAACATGTGCAATATTATACTAATAACTAGTAATCGAAGTCTAACCATGTCAGCGAGCTAGATTCAAGTTTCATCTTAGGAAAGAGAGAAACTAAATTAAAAATATAATTGAAAAAACTACAAATTCTGATATATGAATTTAATTGAAAAATCTTTTTCTATTCAAGTTTGATATATATAAAAGTAGGAATGGGTATCGACTAGAATGAACTGGAGCAAAATTGTTGACCTATGGTTGATTTCATCCTTAATGTTTTGATCATAACAAACAAGTTAATTTTATTTCTAGCTGTTGAATTTTAAGTCTTCATAGCTACTATTGCAAAATTGATCGATTGAACACAAAAATGTCACTACCAAAAGACTCGCATCGGACGATTAATAAATATCAAGATGGAAGCCTAGTATTCATGAAAAATATTTAAGAGAAAGAACTTCAATCGAGATATTAGATTAAGGTGTTTGTATTCACGTGTAAAGGTACAACACTTCAATCTTTAACATTGAATTATTAAAAGCTCAACAAATAATTTTTTATGCACGAAAGATTATTTCATAAAAATACTTGTATAAAAATTATTCTTAAAAAGGTAGGTATTTCAAGGCGTTATGCAAACTTAGTACAATATCATTTACCCTGAAAAATAAAGTGAAAAAGGGTCTTCAAAAGCCTACATTTTTCAAAAATTCAAGAAGGAAAAATCAAAGGAAAAACTATCGATGTGGACATCCGATTGGGCCATGCGAATGTCTGGTTAATACAATGATCACTTTTCTAACCGTTCTGAATTCTGACGCACAACGACTACCTTGGTTGTCCAGTTTAAAATACGGACGTTCGGATTGCTTGTCCGGTTACTCAAAATTTTTGGCGTGTTGAACTCTATAGACACCATTTCACTTTACATATTCTTCAGCGAAATTACATTAATATTACATTTTATTTATTTTTATCAAATCATTTGCTTTAAAAAAACTTTTGATTCAATCAAATTTTGAAAAATATCTTTGTCATCAAAGTTTTTCTCACATAACATTTGAGCTTCGTTCATTACTATTCATTAAAATGTTAGCCTATTTCTCTCTTTGTTCTTAATTTAATTATATCATTTATCAAGAAAGAAGTTTCAAATTTTAAAATCATTCCTCATTAGATTTGTGAGTCATATTGAGGTCCTGAAAAGCTCAATATTGTAAAAAGATCGGTACCCCTTGTTTGTTGGATTGCACCAAATCAAATTTAGGGAAAAAAAACTTGCTCTTGACGGAGAACTCGATAACAGATGATGTAGATCATCGATTTGGATCGAACCTCCATAATTACATCGTTTGTACATTCTCTTCCCTTTTACTTATTGCTTTTATATCTGCACTTATTATTTAAATTAATTAATTTAGTCTTTACTTGCTTGAATTTAGATTAATTCTTTGAAAAAGTTTTGGAAAACCAATTCACCCCCTATTGGTTAGCTATTCTTGGGCTTTCAATTAGTATCAGAGCAAGATGCTCACTTTTAAAATTAAAGAATTCACAATCTTGAGTAAGGCTAACCACAATCTTCAAAATCTTGAGGGGCATTCTACAAATCATCATCCTTTCTTTAATGGTACACATTATAATTATTGAAAAGTTAAGATGATGATTTACATTCAATCNAGAATTCACAATCTTGAGTAAGGCTAACCACAATCTTCAAAATCTTGAGGGGCATTCTACAAATCATCATCCTTTCTTTAATGGTACACATTATAATTATTGAAAAGTTAAGATGATGATTTACATTCAATCAATAGATTATAATATTTGGGAAGTTATTGAATATGGTCCTTATGTGCCTACAAAGATTATTAAAGTTGATGACAAACCCAATCAAACCATTCCAAAATCTGGTGAGGAGTACGACGAAGAAGATAAAAGAAAAATGTATTTAAATGCTAGAGCCAAAAATTTAATTTATTGTGTTTTAGGTATAAATAAATTTAATCATACTAGCACATGTGATTCCACATATGAAATTTGGCATGTATTAGAAGTCACTCATGTTGGCACTAGTAAAGAAAAGGAAACCAAGATTAATCATTTGGTTAAAGAATTTGAATTTTTTTTTCATTAAACAAGATGAATCTATTGTTCACATGATTATTCGCTTCACCAATATTATTAATGGCCTCAAAGGCTTTGATCATATATTTACTAATGGTGAGCTTTTAGGTAAAATGCTTAGGTCATTGTCGGAAGATTGGAGTTCATTAAGGATATTGATAGAGAATATCAAAGATATCAACTCATATCCATTGAAGAACTTTATGCGACCTTGATGACGTATGAACTGAATAACATCGAAACTAAGGAAAAACAAATAAGAATCAAATGAGCTTCCTAAGCATCAAATTTCTTTAAAATCGGTAATTGAAGAAGAAACTTCTAGTGAAAATATGAATGATGAAGAGCTCGATGATCTAGTTCTTCTTGTCAAAAAATGGAGAGGTTTACGAAATAGTTGGAGATTCCAAAAGAAGAGGAAAAGGGTGAAGAATAAGGAAGAAAATTATTTGCTATGATTGTGACAAATCCAATCACAAAAGAACTGAATGTCATGTCACATTTGGGGATAATGCAAAAGGGAAAATCATTGGAGTTGGAAACTTTGGTAATCATTCTTCTCCTTCAATTGAAAATATTTTATTAGTAAATAACATCAAACATAATTTGCTTACTATTAATCAATTATGTGATAAAGGATATCGTATTAAAATTGATTCTTCCAAATGCCTTATTAAGGATGTTACATCAAAAGAAGTGATGTTTATAAGAAAATGAAGTAAAGATGTTTATATCATAAATATCAAATTTGAAAGTGATGAAATTTCTTTTATCAAGTTTAAAAAATGATACTTGGTTACGACATAGGAGATTAGGTCATGTTAGCATAGATCTTTTCTCAAAAATATTCAAAATTTGTTTTTTTTAGGTTTACCAAATTTAAAATTTGAAAAAGATAAAATTTGTGATGCTCTTCAACTATAAAACCGCTACAACTTCTCCACATAGGCCTTTTTGAGCATTTTAGAACTGTTAGCTTGGGTGGTAAATATTATGCGTTCATCATTGTCGACGACTTTTCTAGATTTACTTGAGTCCTGTTTTTAAATCTAAAAGATGAAACTTTGAATGTATTTAAAAAACAATTGTAAAAAGGCTCAAAATGAAAAAGGAAACTCCATTACAACTATTAGAAGTGATCATGGTGGACAATTTGATAATATTGCTTTTGATAATCTTTGTAATGAAAATGGATATGAACATAATTTCTCGATTCCTAGAACTCCTCAACAAAATGATGTAATAGAAAGGAAGAATTGCACATTGCAAGAAATGGCTAGAATGATGGTTAATGAAAATAGCTTGCCAAAATACTTTTTAGCTGAAGTCGTTAACAATGCTTGTTACATTGCTATTAGAGTTTTAGTTAGTCGAAACAAAACTCAAACGAGCTTGGGGAAAATAGAATTCAAGTATCGGTTATTTCAAAGTATTTGGTTGCAAATGATTTTGAACATAAAAGAAAATTTGGAAATTTTTGATTCAAAATTCGATATTGAGATTTTTCTAGGATATTCATCGACTAACAAAGCTTATAGAGTCTTTAACAAAAGAACTCTAGTCGTTGAAGAATCTATATATGAATGTTACTTTTGACGGAACTAATCCTATTGATCTTGAGAGAGGTATTGCTAACGATATAGGAAGATCCAAAAGATAAACACATGGAAGAAGCAAACGTTAAACAAAGTGAAACAGAACCTACCGAAGTACCAAATGATCATATTCTACCAAAAGAATAGATGTTTGTTCCTTCTCACCCAGAAAAACTAATTATTGGTGATCTATCCAAAGGCAGGCATTACTACTAGGGCTTCTACTAAAAATTATCTTAATAGTTGTGTTTCCATTTCGAAAATTGAACCAAAAAAATTTCAAGAAAGTCGAGTTTGATGAATTTTGGATTATATCTATGCAAGAAGAACTAAATCTATTTACAAGAAATCATGTTTGGGATTTAGTCGTTAGACCAAATAATCAAACCATCTTCGGTACAAAATGGGTTTTTAGGAATAAATGAGATAAAAATGGGATAATTGTGTGTAACAAGGCTAGGTTAGTGGCCCAATGTTACAATCGAGAAGAAGTATCAATTTTTGAGTAAACATTTGCACCGGTTGCTAGGTTAGATTCTATTTGCGTGCTTTTTACATTTTTTTATTGTAAAGGATTCACTACTTATCAAAGTGATGTTAAAACTGCATTGCTAATTGGGTATATTCAAGAAGAGGTTTTTGTAGAGCAAGCTCCTAGGGCTTTGTATGGAAGATTAAGCAAATTTCTACTTTCAAACGGTTTTTCAATAGGAAAAGTGGATACTACCCTTTTTATCAAAACTCAAAAGATAATATAATTGATTTCAAATTTATGTTGACGATATTATATTTGAGGCAACTAATATTCTTCTTTGTAAAATATTTTCAAAATGAATGAGCAAGGAATTTGAATAAGTATGATGAGAGAACTTAACTTCTTCCTTCGACTTCAAATATAACAAACTAATGATGGGATATTTATTAGTCAATATAAGTATATATTGGACATGCTCAAAAGGTTTGAAATGGGAGAGTTGAAGGCAATGAACAGTCCGATGAGCACATCTATAAAATTAGACAAAGATGATAAAGGTACTTCTGTTGATATAACTAAATATTGAGGTATTATCGAATCCCTTCTTTACTTAATGACAAGCAGACCCGATATTATATTTATTGTGTGTTTATATGCTAGATTTCAATTTAATCCTAAAGAATCACACCTTAGAGCCGTAAAAAAAAACTTTTAGATATCTTAGTGGCACTAGAACCTTAGGCCTTTAATATCCAAAGGCACTCACATTGATTTATTTAGTTATTCGAATATTGATTGGGCCGGTTGCACAATTGATCGCAAGAGCACTAGCAGAACATGTCATTTTCTTGGCTTTACACTTGTGTCTTGGTTTAGTAATAAACAAAATTCCGTTGTACTGTCTATCATCGAAGCCTAATATATCTCGGCCTCTATTTGTTGTGCACAAGTATTATGAATGAAATAAGCTCTTAGTGATTATCACTTATCATTTGATCATATATCTATCATGTGTGACAACACTAGTGCCATAAATTTATCAAAAAATCCCATCTTGCGCTCTCGAACGAAGCATATTGAGATCAGACACCACTTTTTACGAGATGATGCACAAAAGGGATATATTGTGTTAGAATTTGTAAACACCAAAAATCAATTGGCCGACATTTTTACTAAACTTCTAGCCCTTGATAGATTTTCACATATTCGAAGAAGTTTAAGGATACAAGATGAAATTGAAATATGTGACTAATGTGTCTATTTGCTGTTAAAATTTTTAATTTCATGCCATTTCATCATTAAGCTTATTTTTTATGATGCGAACGTCCGGATGATGAATTAGACAACCATGTGGATGTCCAAATAAAGCTGCTCGGATTGATAGAAAATTTGGGACATTTCATAGGATCGTCCGGATCTGCGAATTTCCAATTTTTAAATCTTGATTCAAGACCTTTTTTTCTCATTTTTTCATCTCTCTTCCCTATCTATTACGTGAGTCATTTCACCCATTGTTGTTCTCAATTCATCACTTTAGTAACTCAAATCCAAGAACCCATCTTCTCCTTCTTCAATTTTATCAAGATCTCTAATTTCCTTTCACTAAAACCCCCAAAATTCGCGCTTTTAAATATTTTCAACCCTAGGTTCAATTACTATCCTTCTTCTTCATCATGTCTAGTTGATGAGGAAAGCATATGAAGGCTGCTGTAAGGCAGCATCCTCCTTTACCATCCTTATTTGACAAAGAACTCGAAGTGCCAGCAAATCCTTCGGAAAAATCTTCAATTCTAATAGGTAAGAATGTTGATTTTGCTGGCTTTACCATTGAAACGCCTGCATTTCACATAGGGAAATACTTTGAAAACATGGGTTAGGTGTCGATTGCCACCTTAGAGGAAAATGCATATCCACATCTCATGAAAGATTTTTACAAAAACGTGGTTATCATTCCTAGGTCGGATGGAATTTCTTGTCTACTTAAAAACACCCGCATTAACATCACCAAAGCTCTCATCCAAGAAACTCTCGAGTTCGAGGTGTGTGAAATCAATTTCTCTTCATAAATCTCATCCGTTTTGGAATGATATAATCCTAGCGAGGCATGTCCTAGAGTAACTAGGAAAAACATAGAAAATATCACCAAACTTAGTGAAAATCAACTCACCCTTCTATATAAAGTTTTCCAAAACATTATTGAACATGTCATTCTTCCTCGAAAGGGTCATCGGGATTAAGTAAAAAAAAAATGATCTTTTCATTCTCAATTCATTTCTTGTCGGGCAAAAATTAGATTTTCCAACCATTGCACTTAGTCTTATGAAGCTTGTCCATTATACTCGATATGTCAAAGTCTTACCTTATGGCATGCTTCTTACTAGACTTTTTAAGCTTTTTTAAAATCCCTTGCATGATGAGACCTTCGTTTCACCCCGTCCTACTGATATCATCAATGTCCAAACTCTTAACGGCATGAAAATCGTAAAAGAGCATGGTCAATGGATGACTCACAGCAAAGGCTTCGATCGTACTTGGGCTCCTTCCACTCTACCTTTCGACAAAGATGAGGATGATGATGGCGATGATGTATCACATATTTCGAACCCCCATCATGACATTTCGAGTTCTAGTGTTCCTCTGACCACCTATGGTTTCACATTTACCAAGGACCACTATAATCTCCTCAACGGATTGATTCCCTTACATCTTCCATTTGATGACCTTGGTAAGATGCTTCACCAATTGAAAGTTCAACAAGCTATACAAGCCCAACAAGATACAATTCACGCTCAACAAGCAACGATGCAAGCTTAACAAAATGCCTTTTTTCACTCACTTCCCTTCGTCGCCTCCTCCGGAGCCTTAGCTATAGTCTATGAAATTTACGTAGTTCGACCCTATCAATACCTAAAGGGGGTGAATAAGTGTTTTATGTAGAATTAAAATTATTAATTAATTAGCAACAAGTCACCAATTAATTATCTTTAGATGTTTATTCAATCAAGTCAATTTAATCCTATATTTAAATACCGCAGTTCACAAAATCATTAAGTAAAGCAGTAAAAACACAAAAATGATCATAGAGAAACCCAACTGGGTAAAACCTCCGGGCACTTTCCCAGTCAACAATCCACTATAAACAATTCGTGACTGACAGTCCACCAGACTAGATGACAACACGTACTATCTAATCTCCTGACTGCAATTTCGACACCTCTCCCGAATTCTATGTTCCTGTACCAATTCCAACTGTAATTTTCGAAGCCCTCCTGGATTCTGCCCTTCGCAGCAATTGCAAGCTTTGTCGAATCATTTATCTCCTGTGGAACCTGAAGAATATCCCGTTCTTCACCAACTGGAATTTCAGTTACGTTTCTCAATCTTCAACAACTCTGACAGATATGTAGGAAACAGTAGTTTGGTATTTGGATTAGGAATTTGATATTTTTCGCTACCAAGAACAGTATATCAAAGAAACATGAAGGTTGAAATCTTCAAAGAATAAGAGAATATGAAAGCACAATGTTTTCTCAATGTTCAACCTCAAGAAATCTCGTTCTGTGGCTTTAGAATATTTATAGGTAGGGTTTAAAACAAGTGGGCGGGAAAAAAACATTTAAATCGCGAAATAAAATATTCTCGTCTAACCCTGTCGCTTGAGCGAGAGCTTAGCGACGGTCGAGGACAAGCTATCGCTCGAGCGAAGGAGGAACGACAGTCTAGCGATGCAGTTTCTATTTTTGTAGCTCGAGCCAACCCTGGGCGATAGTCTAGCGAAAATTCGTGACGTTTTCCTCCTTGTTCCAAACTCGAAACCCTAGATCTAATAATCAACTTTTAACATATTGCACATTACTCCTTGCACTTTCACAACCTATCAATTTAATCTTCTTGTTCATAGAATTTTCCAATTACAAAATCAACTAAAACCTAACAAACTCCCCCTTTGGCATTCTCTGACAAAACATGAATCTATGTCAAGGCAGTAATAAAATAACAAATTACAGACTCAATATAATGACTCGGACTCAAACTAAAACTGTTTTGAACTAAATCTTCAGTACCTGTTTTCTGAAATAGACAAATCAAATACCCAATGTAAAATAGGATCAATAATGAGCGCAGTTCAAATAGTTAAGTGTAAAAAGTCATTTAAGCAAATGTAACTCATAAATCATATTTTCGATTATATATTACAAGCTAAACTAAGATATAGTATCAATGCAACTCAACATATCAAAAAGAAACATTGAAACTATAAAAACATCAAAAACTTAATTTAACGAAACTGAAATCAAACCAATATGCATGAGCTCCCCCTAACTGTAAACTCTCAATGTGTTTAAGCAGTATGTAAATGTATCTATGTCTCACCCCCAACGACCCCTTAGACACAAAATGCAAATAAAAAATTATGATATCAATTTTATATATATAGTAAAACGTGCATCCAGATTTAGAAAAATCATACACATCATGTAAGCACAAAAATTTAGATATAGACTCCCCCTATCCACAAAACTATACAAAAACTGCCTATCTACTCAACTCTCCCTTTTTGTCACACAATGACAAGGGGTATCTGAAGTATCGGCAGCATCATCTGAATCTGTCCTCTCCTCAGACGCAGCATCATCATCCTAGTGATGGCTTATCAATGAAGTCCACGTTGTAGGTATCCAACAACACTTCAAAGTGTAGCAAACTCGGCAGTGTGTGTAGTGTGATCTCTGCTATCATACGAGCCTACTATTCGATAAGCACGATCATCTGTCCCAACAGTGCGATCGAAGGGTCGATGGGAGCAGATGCTGAAGGAACAGACTCGAGAGGAGGAGGAGCCGAAGAAGTGGATGGGATATCGGAAGGTGGAGAAGTAGAAGGAAAATAGGAGGGGTCAAAAGACACCAGGTCGTCGATGGGATCAACTTGCACAATCGGCCCAACTTGCTGTGCAAGCTCAGATGAAGCATCAGACCTACTCTGGGCCATGGTAGTATGGCCAATCGGTTGAGAAACCCACCACGGACCCCCCCTCAAAGAAACTATCTCCAAAGGAAGAGACTAACCTATGAATAAGGCAAGCGTAAGATAGCCCAACCCACGTACCCATCGTACAAAAAGCCCTCAAGATCTGGTGGTATATGAAAGTAGGAAGATCAATAGAGTCGCCATGCAGCAAGGCGTAAAGGAAACGAGCTTTCTCCATCGGTAAAGAACAAGTGTGAGAAATTGGCCAAAGATTTGTGCACACAATGCGCAATAGAATCTGGAAGTCAGTAGGAGGAGATCTAGTACGCATCGCACCTGACCACCCTCTATCGGTGTGTTAAACACCGTGGAGCAGACTAAAGTGCCCGAAGGAAGTGCATCGGGAGTAAGATATGGAAATAGGAGGTGGACGACTCTCAAAATGTGAATAAGACTCGATATAACGTCCGGAGTAATCTTAACTACTCGACCCTGAAGAAAAACCCAAAAAGAAGAGCCGCTAGCATCATGGATGTTAGCGTAGAACTCTTGTACAAGAAGACTCGACGGAGGTGTCAAGTCAACAAGCAAAGGTTCCCAGCCCCGGGAAGTGAAAACTGCGACCCAAAAATATCTTGGGTGACAACAGAAAAAAACCTTGTTCGACTATAAGAAGTCGAAATACTAGGAGTAGACGGGGTAGTGCGAGCTCTCTTTGACGACATCTGAAAGAATTGAATCAAAAAAATCAATAAAACAGCGATATAAGACCAACTAAATCATGCAATGCATGGTATGCATGAATGCACGCAAAATGAGGCAAGAAAATGACAAGCAACGTGCCCTAACGTGAATGCGTAACAACATACAGTGATGCCTAGACGTAAGTGACGTGAAGACATGACACATACCGTGGTGTCTAGACGCACGGATATGATGTCATGACGTAGTGACGTGACATCAAGACGGAGGGACGTGATGTCCCTGTGCGGTGTTACAACCAATTCAATGAACACATGACACTAAAAACATGAACCAACTAACTGCACACCCCAACACAACCAAACAACAACCATCTAACCTCAACAACTCCTCTACACTAGATAAATTACCAAACCAACACATTGTTAGTCAATCAAAGATGATCAACCAACGAGCAACCTCCACTCGTACAAAAATACACCAAAGCAACCATTCCATCGATCACAACACAATTCAACACTCATCAACGCCACATCTAACACACCACACATCCAATCAACACAATGAACATCAATTCACAATAAGGAATGCCAAAACTATGCCAAAAACCTCCAAAAACCCCAATGTGTTGTGCAAAACCGTGCAAAATGGATGAAAAATCTAGCATAACATCCTAAATGTGTAGTAGAATGTCAAATACATACTAAAAAATGTCCAAACAATGAAAGCTTTCAATGAAAATCGGAAAAATGGCGAAAAACCAAGTTTTTCAAGTATTACCTTTGAAACTCAATGTATTGATGATATAGTTGCACAATGTAGTTGATTAAGTGAGGTAAAATGACTTGGAAAGTGAAATTTTGAGTGGGTGTTGAAAAAATCTGAGAAATCTTGTGAAAAATGGGTGAAAAAACCCTTTAACCCACAAACTTTCGCTCTCTCGAACGATAAACGAGCGAGGCAGCTTCTGCTGCTGTCACTCAAGCGTGTTCCAGCTATAAAGAAATAGCACCAAAAATTTAGAAAACCATTTTTTTCAATAAATAATTCGTCAATTTAAACAACTCAAGCCCTCGCCACTTCGATAATCGAAATCATGCATGCAA
This sequence comes from Fraxinus sp. 1973-6204, assembly GCA_903798365.1. Lineage (NCBI taxonomy): Eukaryota > Viridiplantae > Streptophyta > Magnoliopsida > Lamiales > Oleaceae > Fraxinus > Fraxinus sp. 1973-6204. The sequence continues at coordinate 2,308 of CAIGRR010229265.1, read as the reverse complement.
TCACAATTAAAGCATTATCAAAAGGACTTTCCCACGTACGCAGTTAATTTCAAAATGGAGCAAATGACCCATGTGCGGAAAGTGCCACTATTTTATCGTGAAAATGACTCCAAACCTTAAATTTGTGAGAAATGACATGCAAACATCACTTATTAAATAAGTATGATCGCTACTTATGAAAGTCAAACCCGAATAAGTTTAAGGACCTGAAAACGAGCTCAATAATATAATAAATATTCTTTTCTCCCCCTGAATATGAGTATATAACATTTTTATCACTTTTCTCGTGAACAACATCTTATGTGCAGACTCGTGTCTATTAAGCGACTAAAATGACCCATGTAACGAGCTTTAGACAGGTTAACCCAACTCAGATGACTATAGGCATCAGGTTTTGAAAAACCCCGCAAGCTTAATTACTCAACTCAAATAGGCTTCAAACACAAGTATATGATGTACCAATTAGGTATAAATTTTGTTTGACAATTTTATGTTAACTATGCAATAATTCAGGGAGAATATCACGAGCTAAGGTCACCTAAGTATAGATCAATTCATGTTCAAGGTCACCCTACCAACACGTGACTACCATCCCAAATCTCACAAATTCGGTCCAGACATACTCACAAGATCATAATGTGTGCAGTGCAGAAAATTACACGACAACACATATACTCAATACTCCATATCAAATTGAACCAAGCAATGGAAATAACAGTGTAAAATAGATAAGTGCTTACTTGGTCACACATGTCACATTTCAAATCATTACGATGTGTCGTTTCCCAAACAGAAAATATTTTTGTATTTTTCACATTTTTCAATTTTTTTAAAAATAATACTTAAAGCAAATAAATGTAGAAAAAATAGAAACAACAAAAATAACAAAAAGAAATAAATGGGATGCATGCATGAATGAATGGACACAATAGACTACACATGCATGTACCTAAACACCAAATCAGGATGAAATTTGAATGCCCTTACCATTAAGAGCACAACCATTTTCACGACCTTCGAGATCGCTCCTCTTAACCCTAAATTTCTTAGAAGCAGAAGATGATTGAGTTAACCGAGTCATCATCTTAATTAAGTGGCTGACTTGATTGGCAAGAAAGTCAACCTTACTAGTGAAATCCAAATTCTTATTTCAGTCACACGGTTACGACACCTAGGTCGAATGTATCCTAGTGCACCATAATAGTGGCAAGTGGGAATGAACCGTAGTTTAAACCTTCTCGATGGTTGTTGCCAATAAGTAGGATGATTGACCCAATTCTGTTCAGTAGGTCTCAATCCAATGGCATGCTTACCTTTGGGTTTCGGATAAGCAATCTCACAAGTTTTGTTAGTGGCAGGAATGAATGTGGTTCTGCATGTACTAGTAGTGGCATCACGTTTATGAACATAACCCAGATCATGCATGTCACCCACAGGCTTGTTCATCCCAAGTAAATTATCCAACTTCTGCGAGCCACTCATGAATAATTGGAATTGAGCATTAGATTTATCAAGATCAGAAGTTAAAGATTTAACTTTAATCTCCAAGTTTTCATTGACGAGCTTCAACTTACTCTCTTTCTTGGTCAAGTTCTGAAGGTCACTCAGCAATTTTTCACGTTCAAGCTCAAGCTCGTTCACCTTTTTCAGAATGACTTTTTTGACCTTCTTGATTTTGAGACTCGCCTCAAACAATTCACGATAAGACTCGTGAATGTTCGTCTCATTATCAGACTGCTCACTCTCATTCTCCCTTTCCCCATTATCAATCTCTCGGTCGGATTTGATTGCAGCAATCGAGGTGAAGGCCATGAATTTTTGTTCATCCTCACCACCAGATGACTCATTCTGAGAACTGGAATCCGACTCCTCATCACTCATGGTCACAGCTAAAGTCTTTCCTTATTCGAGCTCCTATTCAGATTAGGACATTCATTCTTATAGTGACCGTAACCCTTGTACTCATGGCATTAGACAGATTGAGTTTTCTTAGCGAGAGTCCTAGAGCTGTTTTCTCACGTCTACCTCTCGATAGTTTACTAGGGACTTCACTACTCCACTTCTGAGGCTTTTTCCTATTCCTCATCACATTTTGTAATTTTTTAACGAAATAAGCAATTTCATCGTCCCTAAGTCTCTCAATGTCAATGGACTCACTCTCAGCTTCTCTAAAAGTGTTCATGGCGATGGATTTAACCTTTTTAGGTTATGAGACAGTGAGTTCGTAAGTTTGAAGTGATCCTACAAGTTCTTTAGTTTTAACGGCATTCAAGTCCTTACTTTCTTCTATCGCAGTAACCTTGGGTCT